>JASGXE010014846.1:0-12457 GCA_030068105.1 Sinentomon sp. SZTP_YWyxl
ATTGGGAGTTCCGCCACCCAGACGACCCCCATGACAGGGTCGGTGCCCAGCTCAGTCCCAGAAGATCGTCCCCTCCGCGAAAACCTGAAGTGACGTTTCTGTGTGAAAAACTTCGATGGGTGTAATCTGCAGCCATGTTTGCGCATAGCCATGAGCTGCCTGTTTTTGGGACACTCGTATCTACTTTTGGCAAGGCATGCTGACGTCAAGCACTGTGACTTCCAGCAGCGAAAATTGGCGAAAACCCAAGGGTGGAAGGAGAAAAAGAATTTCGAATTGAAAAGGCAGAAAAACGGCCAAATGGGCCTGAACGTATAGATGCGGATTTTTCGCAGAAGGGTTTTATGCTTTTCTTTCCGCAAAAACGAATGCGAGAAGAAAGTTCTGCGAATGGTCAGTCCTCGGCTCCAATTTGAGATAGAAGATAGGATGATGCAATTTTTGGGTCCTGAGCACTGGTTTATTCCCATTGTCACTTGTCAGGGGCCGCTCACCGTTTAGGTAAAAGCAAAAAATAGCCACAAACACCAAGCCCTGCGATGGCCAGGTGAGCACCTGCGACCGCTTTCACGAATGAATCGGAACTCGTGTTGTTTTGTTACTGTAACATTTCCAAAGCTATAGCTGCGACTATTACGAATACACTCCCACCAAATTCTTCGTAGGTACACAGAATTTTATTATCAACTCATATTCGTAGGCACCATTCAGTGTCAATGGCAACATGCGCCGCAAAACATGGCATTCGTGTAAGGCGTGAATTTGCATCAAGGCCTGTTGAAATTGGATGATCCTGAAAAGACAGACCTTTAAATTTGTCCGATATGTGCCTACCGCAGCAATAACGGCGGAGTCTGTGTACAGTAATGACTCCCTTAATGGATGTGCCACATTTGATCACGGAAGTCATTCTTGCCTCCGTGGCTGTACATCCCCCGGAGAGAATGCCTGCAGCCATGACAAAGCACGACACATCCATGACACCAAACATGTGCAGCAGTGATTAAAGTGTCCGGGAAAAAGGGCCGGAACGCACATTCACAAAAAGGGCATCTCATTAATGTTTGAGGGCACACAGGGTCGTCGTGTCAGGTCAACAGAGGGGGCTTGTCGCGTCAAAGAGGCTGGGCCCAGCCCAAGAGGGGGGTCTGGGGGCGGAGCCCCCCAGTATTTGGGGTCTGGGGCAGAGCCCCAGCGGGGTTCCAAGGGGCAGGGCCCCTGGCTGGGGGTCTGGGGGGCGGAGCCACCCAGAAGCTGAAGGATTTTTGAAATTTTAGGGTTCATTTTGGAGGCAAAACTGGTGTTCCAGAGGCAAAATTTCCCACCAGGGCAAGAGAGCCGTGTTGGGGAATTTGTCGACTGGGAGGCCGATGTCCCCCTAAAAGAGTCGCTGCATGAGATCAGATCGCGGTGAGCGGTGGTGTCGCATGAGCCACGGCGGACGACGAAATCGTCGAGAGTGGAGCCCTGGTCCACTCAGTGGAGTTCTGGAATCCAATATAGTTAAATTGGTCCAATCAATAATTGGACCGATTTTAGAGCAGTTCATCACCAATCCACTTCTGCTTTATTCAATTTCTTCCAGCTTCTGTTGTTCGCAAAGTTAAACGCAATTCCAGTCCCCATGTTGGCCATGGACATTGGGTGTCCCAAATGTCCATGGCCAAACCTGACCGGACGTTAGTCTTAACGTTCGAAGAACAGATAGGTTACCCTTTTTTGTAATTTCCAAATTGGGCTCTCTGGAAATGACGATTTCGGAATCTGCTTTGTTCCTGCCAATCTGCGTTGTTGTGTTGGTATGCCTTGACGCGGTTCTTTCAAACTTACACCGGAACGCAAGTTCCGGGAACGCACGTTCCGGTGTGACTTTGAAAGGGCCGGAACGGACTGAGCTTGGGCAGGCCGGAACGCCGTTCCGGCCCGGCCAGGGCGGGCAGGAACGCCGTTCCGTTGCGTTCCGTCACACTTTATTCACTGATGTGCAGTGACATGAACAATGCTGACTCCCATGATCCAATGCAGGTACTTGGACAAACGGAGTCATTCTTGTTTCTGTGACTGCACACGTAAAAAATAACGGCGGAGTCAGTGGGGTCAGCGTGGTCTGAAGCGGATGGGTCTCAACGATCTTGGAGACGGTCTGAAAACCAGGCCCGAGTTGTTCAGGGCAACGTGTCCGGTGGCGTGTTCAAAAATCGGGTGACCGAAAACTGTTGGACACACAGATGAATGTTCAAAAATAATTTTGTTCTTGCCATGCAGGAACTTCATGGAACAATAGGCAAGCAGAAAAAACCTTTTGAAAAGCATTGCCTTCATGGATGCAGCAGGTCTTTTGTCGCTGGACATGTCATTCACAGGTGGGTGTCTGCAACAACCGGGTCATTCAGTCTGTGTGACATTTGGGCGGCATTTCTCAAATTTCCTTTTGATCAAAATCTATTCACTTCGTACCTGCATGTTAGCTGAGAGGAAAGCACAATCACGAACTTGCCGCCCAGGTGGCGCTAAATCATTAATCATTGTTTGTTCAATTTCATAAATGGACTATAGACTTCCTTATTTGCATAAGGTATACGTAGGATGGTCACGGATCGAATGTTTTGAGCGTATCCGCAAAAGAATGACTTATGAAAAAATTGGTGACAAACTTAAACGTACTCGTACGAGGGGCGTTAGAAAAGTTTTTGACATCACCCTGCAGTTCAGAAAATCTCACCGCTATCAAGATTTTTTTAGTTCAGGGCTTCAAATATTTCCGCAGCTCTTTCAGCACAAATTTGCCAACATCTACGCCAATTTTTCATGACACAGTGGCAATTAGATGAGGGTGTGTTCCTGAGCTCTGAAAATACAGCTTTTGGTTAGTCTTGAAATCTTGAACATTCCCTTTTGCACAACAAATGCCAAATTTTAGGTTTTTGGATGATAAGCATCAAATAATTACTGCCTCCTGAAGCCCACAGTCCTGATTTGGCACCAGCAATTTTTGGTTCTTCTACCTAAAATGAAAACAACTTGGCGGAAAAGCCATGTTTACGTATTCAGGAGTTTGCCAAAGCAATATTTTCAGAGCTATGGAACTCACCCCTGCTCATGGAAGGTTGGGTTGGACACCTGTAAATTTATAAGGCAAGAGCCGGAGAGTATTTTGTTGGCCTGAGCTAAACGAAATCTTGACATCGTCAATATTTTTTGAACTATACAGGGTGATGTCAAAAACTTTTCTAACGCCCTTCATATATGAGTCTGTGAGATAAAAGCGTCTATACTTTCAGATCATTGCTGTCGTGCTATATCTCTCGAGATTTGTGAAATTAAAGTGACCCTCCTCGCACAGCGAAGCGGATTCAAGCAATGTAGTTTTATTTATTTTCGTATTTCGATTTCATTTGCTGAACTAGAGTGCAAACATGTCAGTATTTACAGAAACCAGATCAACAATAATTATTAAATGTTTCAGAAATAATAGGTGAAATTTAAATGAAGGAGGTGTACGACTATAAAGACTGAAGGCATTCCAATCTTTTAAAGATCTCGGGAATCCCTGGGAAAGGCATTCAATCTTTTGGAGATCTCGGGAAAAAGAATTCAAGAAAACATCTGATTTGATTAGCGGTACGCGAAATTGAAAATCGTAAGCAGGATCTTCTGTTTTGAAAGTTTTCAGTGAAAACTGGAGAGATCTTAATGAATGGTTTTCCTCGTAAGATTTAAAAAAAAATGCCAGTCTTTTCTCATTTATGCGGGTTCTGAGAGGGGTGAGCTCAAGATCAATTTGTGTGGAATTGACACCGGCTGCGCGTTCATATACATTCCAGCAACGAATCTGGCCTCAGATCGGTGTGCCTTTTCAACAGCATCAATATGAGCCCCAAGGGATGGATCCCAAACGACAGACGCATCCTTTAGATGAGGTAAAACTGGTTTCAACAGTTTTTCACAAACAGAAACAGTTCATAAATGTTTTGGAAAATAACTTGACATAGGTGCGTCTTATGTTCGCAGTATATGAAACACTACACTTTCCGACAAACGCAAAATTTCGCAGCCTTTTGCTTTTTCCGCTCTTTACTTCTTTTTACCACTTCTTTTTCCGCTCTTTGCTTCCACTCTTCATTCAACAATGAGCTAATATTCCGACCTGTAGATTGTCTGGATTTTCTTGCGCCGCGGTGCAGTCGCGGGTTTTGGTTGAGCGAACCATGCATTAGCATGTCGTGCCATCCAGTTCACTTCTCCCATAATAGTTATCTTTCTGCAAACAACAACGTTTGCAAATGCCGTCAACGGAAACACCACTGCGTAATTTCAAGATAACACTTTGTGACTTACTGAAATTTGCCAATCTGATGGCCGGATGTCTTCAGAAAAGGCTGAATGGTCAAACTGAAGGTCTAAAACGTGCTCTTGCGAAAATGCTATTGGACCACTGATTCTGCACAATTCGGTAATCTTTTATTTGTGAGGATTCGTATACCTGTCGTCACTGCTCAAGCGACCTAATGTTCGACATTTTTCGCGGATGGCATCAGGCAAAAAAAAGATCAAAAGTGACAGCAAGTATCGCTTTCTAAACATTCACTGGACTCGTTCTCACTAGATACATTCTCACTTTCGCTTTCGAATTTGTGAGGACTTCTTTCGGTTAATTTAGGTACCTATTAGGCACTATAATGAAACTCAAAATGCAGTAACTAACTATGTGTTGCCAAATCGCACATGTCTTGCTGACAAAACTGCTCGAAAGCGAATTGAGGGTTGATTTCCAGTGATAATCCCCGGAAAATTAGCCACATCAGAAAAAGCAAGCTAATCAATAGTCACGTACCTATGTCATGTCTAGAAGATAATTTCCTTCATCTGCGCCTTTTTCAAGGGCCTGCAAATGTTAATGCGCAAAGGTGCTGTCTTCCCCTGACGACGTCATTTCGATAGCTGTAATGAATCACGACCTGAATTTTCTTCAATTGCCCCTTTTCATTCCAAAAGCTGCAACACGCTGCGCATCACTGAAAATCATCTCATCTTTGCCCCTCTCCGATTCAACGCTGCACCACACTCGCCAAAATGCATTTTCCGAACTTGTCCTTTTCCATTCCGTCGTCTTTTCGAGCTTGGAAAGAAACTTCTGTTTTCACGGCTATTTCTTGTGTTCAGATTCGGCATTGAAAACCGGCCAGTTTGGAGGGAAAACAAATTGAGAATGCGTTGCACACCTCCAATCAAATTTGCAGCGAAACACTTGTTTCTATGCTGTTGGTCTGTATCGGTACCTCGAGAAAAGCCGCCTGTTGCGATTGTCCACCTAACAACAAGTTGATTCGAGAATGATTGGTTTGTCTCAGTTGGGTAAGCGATGGCTGCCTGGTGGCGCCTTCTCTTTCTACGAATTAAAGTTTTTAATTAAGTTTGTCGTTCGACCACGAAGCGCGTGTCGACGACTTTCCTTTCAGTCGAGATGCGATCCATCATGGACACCAGAAAGTTTTGCATGAATGACCAATGAGCGTCACATCGCCTGTCCCGAAATTGGGCTTTGTGAGCTTTGAGGGTTCATCCCGCAGTTCGCCGTGTCATATAGCGTTTGAGATATTCGATGAGCTGTGGATTCCAGGCTTGGATCCCTTTCAGAAACAGATTGTGGCACGAACACAATCAAGTGATCAGAAATTCGCAGTTGAATGCAGGGTTCAGAAGTTCAGACATTCACTCATAAATTCAGAAAAATCAGTTGAATGCAGGTGTGCACGATGGTCAGTGTTTATTTTCATTCTACGTGCTTGCAAAGAAATTTAACACAAATCAATTGGAATTTCTTGAACAATAATTTGACTTGAAGACCACCGTGCACGTTATGAAACAAGGGCCATTACATGCCCAGATTCTTGGCGGGCAGTCGCCGTAAAGAAAACCGAACGCGCACTGATCATTTTGGATCAAAAATTGCTGTCCACCGAAAAAACAAGCAAAATTTCAAACTGCGACGCTGCAGGTATAAGGGCAGAAATTTCTGTGCTGGCGTGGATGATACGAGAATGAAGTGTGCCTGCAGTTCAAGACAAATAATTAAATTTGAGTCTCATCATCCATATGATTTTACTTCTATAAATTGGTTACGAGTAGGCCCACCTATATGAAGCTCATGGATCTCAAGATTGAGGAAGATTGTGAAAATTTGAACTCATCACATATTTGACATAATTTCATTTTGCATGCTGCAGAGAGTGCCCATTCACGCAAATTCTGGCAGTACTGAAAATCGTTGAGGCAGGATAACAGTCCACCTGCACTGATAAATTCCTGCGGTGCCGTAGTTGGCGACCCTCGGAACCTCAGATGATGACGACGAAGAACCAAATTAATGCATTGGGTTTCCCGAATTGACCAAAACCCAAAAATGGCAAAAAAATCCAAAACCACGCCCCAAAATACCCCACATATTTTTGACACCATTTGGTGTCAGAGACGATTTAAGGGTTAAAGTTATTTGTTTGCGAAAATGACCTGAGACGTCGAATTTTTTGAAAGTTTTAATTTATTATCACTTATATTTTCAAATTTTTCATTCAAATTATCAGCAAGTTTTTTGAAGATTTGTTTTTCCTAATGTTCCAAAAAAATCTTTGATGCTTTTTTTCAATGCATCGCCAGCATCAGCAGCCACAGTGTAACAAATCTAGAATGCAGTGCTGTGCTAAACTAGAGCCAAAACGCACCAAGTTTGAAATGCAACTTCCGAGAAACCAGTTATCTGATCTAAAGGCATTTTGCAAAACTTCAATCCCTGGTTTCTTCAGCGTCTTTTTGTGTTCTCAGAAAATTAATCCTCACGTTGGTTTTTTTAGCTATCCAAATCCAAAATAACCAAACAAATCATCTGGGTTTATCCTGGTACCAAACCATCAAACACAATCAATTAAATTCAATTCAATTAAAACAATTTATCTTAAGAAGAAATGGAACTAAAATCACAGGGATCGAATCTTGTCCCAAAATCTTCAAACCCTCTGAAAAACCTCGGTCCACACACATACCGACTGTTTCCCGGGGAACCAACTGGTTTCTCGGAAGTTGCATTTAAGGTCATATTCACCCCGCAGTCAAACTAGGATAGGCATTTGGAGTTTAATTCCAGAATTTCATTTTCTCACATTCCTTTCTCCTTTTGTCCGTGTTAATTGGTGAAAACCTGAATTTGCGTTTCGGATGTTTGCCTGCGTCCTTTACATTCACAATTTCGGAGAGAGAGGAAATGAAATACTGGAAGGGTGGAGAGGCCTAAATTCGATAGTGGCAAAAAGGGGTGTTCAACGATTTCTCCCACATCTTTTCCCACTAGTTCCTGTTGTGGCCCACTATAACCACAAGCGATCGGAATGGTTTGATCTCCACAAGCGTCACGAGTTCAAGGATGAGACGATTCCTGGGGGACAAAATCCTTTGGCCATACAAACTTGGCGAAATATCTGCCAGGAACTTCCGATGAAGGAATGAGTGTTCAAATTAAGATCCTCGAACTATCTTCGCCACGCCTTTTCTGATTGATCCAGACTGCGTCAAGCATCTCCGAAACGAGTCAAGACCGAGAAAAGATAAGTGCCCCCCTTTGATAAATTGTCCATGTCACGCATAGACAGATTTAAGTTGGTGATGGCCGTCTGTGTGTGGACTGAGCAAACTTAAGAACTTCCTAGCTTACCCGAGAGCTAGAACAGTCATGATTGTTGAGCCCTCGCTAAAATGTTGAATGTCTAAAAGGAAGACAGTCTCACGCTTTTAACCTTTCGTAGTTTCGTTTTGATATTGTGATGGGTGTTTCCTTTAACTTGCCATGGCATATGATTTTAGTCCAAAATTTTAATACAGTGATACTTTCTTTTGGCGATCGGTGGTTTCCCTTTCCAACGATAAGGTAACGGCTGAGTGAAGGCACTCTCAATCCGTAATTTGGTAAGGACTCCGGACACTTAGTTTCACTACATCTTTCGAGGCAGCAGCCGTTGAGCCCGATTTCTCTTCCTCCTACTTTTTTTCTTTGACACTTCGCTGCTTCTTATCCTGGCAGAGTCTGATTGATTTCGTTCATTGTATTTTGTTTACTTCTCTTTTTCTCTCTGACAATGCTTACTTAGCTCATTGTTTCAGCATACGAATAAAGATATACCTAAAGATGTCTTTATTCATATGGTTTCAGTCTATTTTGTGTGTATCGCAGTGCCAATTTGTGCAGTGTTTGGAAAGTGTCGATTGTCAGCGACGAAAAATGAAAACTTATGAGTTTTTCTTTGAGTTTGCTGCAAAATATCACGAATCATCACCTCCGACAATTCATTTGTTGGTCTTTTGCCATGGCTATGGGGTAAAACGTTCATTTCATGCAAATGTCTCCATGCCATAAAAGAATTTGCGCGACAGCAACAAACAGTCCGCTAATGAAGTAACAGCAAGTGCATGCAAACAGGCGTACACGGACAAACAGGGAAAGAAAATTAAAAAGCGACAATCGAAGCGATGCAGCATGCATCCAGCAGTAGCAGTATACGTATTCGTATTTGCATTTATCCCCGATAAAGAGAGAGGCAACTACGTGGATGAACTGAAATCCTTTTGAAAAAAGCATCCACTTTTTTCATTCCACAATAATTCAACTTCGACTCTTCACAGGCATTCGAAGTTCGGTTCCAAATTAGGGCCCGTGATGCCGCGATGCCGCTCGAAATATCAAAGGAAATTAACTTCGAACCGCGGCCAAATTTTCTGACTATTTCACCAGACAGACACAACATCCATCACAGAATGGACATGTTGATTTTGTGTCCAATTCAGGCAATGTCATATCGCACAGGATGTCCTTATCCACAGGATCGGTATAGGTACCTACCATATGAAAATAGTCCAGACACAAACTGAAAATGCTTTAAATCTTCAGCGGAACTTTTACTTCTGCGCTGAATCGAAAATTTTCCACTGACTGTTCGTTTTTGTTTGAATTTCTGGTTTCACTCTGTTAACGTGCATTTGCGAGTGGTATTTTCTGAATTTCCATCTTCAAGTGGAATAACCTTCTCTGCATACCTACTCTACACAGGATTACCTTTGGGAATAACGTGTGTGACTATGAAAGAAAGCTTGCGGACCTGACCATATACAGCTGACCATAACGCTGACCATATACAGCAGAAGGGAGAATTGCACTCTACGTTGTACCAGTCACCAGGAGGAACCCTAATGGTGGGTGATTTAAGGTCTCTAAATTCGTAACCAAGCTGCTGTGTAACGAGATATATGCAAAACAGGCTTCACTACTATGCGGTTTCTTTGACAGCTGAGAACTGGGTATAAGCCTTCAGCCGTTCCTTGATTCGACTTCACAGCCTTTTTCTCAGGCTACACCGAGAGCCTCTCCGACATTGTTGAATTCACCCATCTGCTAACAATGATCAAGGGCGGGTGCTAAACTAAATGTAGGTACCTCATGTGGTTGATTCATATCGTTTTCATTGCCATGCAGCAACCTGCCGAGATCCATTTTTGACTCGTGTAAAGTCGAATCAGAGAAGGTTCTGCAGAGTTCAGAAAAAATATTCCTGAAATAAAATAATAGAGCTTTAACCGTTTCGAATTGGTTTGTTTCATCGCAACTGAAAATTATTCCACAAAAGAGAAACGATTGTCGTTTTTGCGGAATTCGTCTCAAAATGTCGGGCATCCAAAAATGCTGGCAGCAAATGTTGCGGCAGGAGCATCTCACAGGAAAGCTGAAACTGTGGTGATGACCAGTCGAGTCTCGAAATTTTTTTATCTTTCGAGGCCGTTGCGGTCCAAAATACACGAAACCGTCAAAAAAGTCTCGGGCAAGTGCTATGAAACCGCTGCCGTGAGTAAGTTCAGGTCTACAGGCACAAAATATTTATGATTCCGCACACGGCTTTTCCATTTAGGTATCTGTAGCCTCCATTGTCCAAGTCGAAATGAAAGTACCACCTACCTACCACATTACAACAAACGTTAAAAGGGAGAAACATATTGCAACAAAGGTTAAAAGGGAGAAACTGGCTCTTAAACTAAAAAGTGCTTGACCTCATAGTGATTCTTGCATCGCTGACTGTCCCATCTAAACCAATATCTGAGACAGTTATATTGCTATTAGATATCATCATCTGCCAATAATCATCTCAAAACCCTGCAGGTCATTTTCGTATCTGAGGGTTAGTTTTTGGAAAGACCTTCCCTCAGGCCATTGGTTTCCAAGGTTAACAGATGAGGCAATAATTCGTGCAGGTCAGTTGGTCGAAATTGGTTGGCAATTTATGCCTTGTGGATCGGTTGGATATTCCTGTGGATTTCAAACTCGGCTGATGGTGACGACAGTTGTGCTACCATTGAATTGGAAATGGAATTGGTCAAACTAAAAAATACCGATTCCATGGGAATATCCCGTCACGTTGAGACTAAGGACCCTGTGGCTGCATCCGAAGAAATCTCGCCTGGCGACGTCATTCCCATCAGGTTGGGAATATGCGAGTGAGTTGGCCTCAGTCTGTTGTGAGAGAATCTTCGAATCTATGTAGGTAAAGAATTCATATATGAAAAATCTGAAATGCTAAAATTGAGTTTAAACAAAACGGAATCAAATTATTGGCTTGTGCACGCAGAAAAGGGGCTCTTTCCTACATGCGCATTTCTATGGACTGCGTCAAAAGGGGCTTTGCTTTCCAAACCTGGAAATCAGCGTCTCGCACGCAGCTACAATTTTACAACTGTTTGGCCCCTATTCCCACAGTCGGTGTCTGTCCCCAAAATGCTTGGCGAGACGGAAAATTCAGAGCGTTCTCAATATCATTCCAAAGCAAAGGCCCCCGTGACTTTCATAGGCAGACCAACGTGAACTGCACTGCCCTTCCGATACTTCCTCTCATACCCAGAAGAGCGGAAGAGATGTCTCGCATTCACCAACTTCACCCTTCAAATCTGAGGTTACTATGCTCTCGAACGCCCCGCGTGGAAGACGCTGGTATCTCTCCAGATCCACAAATGCTTCCAACAAATGTTTCCCCCAAAAGGGTTGTGATAAATTTCTTGTTCGTCAAACTGGAATGACGTTGGAAAGGTAAACGTTTGACAGACAACTCTATCGGTGTAAACTCTCCTCAAGACAATTTATGGGTGGGAATCTCTCATTCAGAAATGTGTTTTCCTGAGAAATAATAATTGTTCTTTTTGAGGGCAAATGAACTAAAACCACAAAAACTCTGACGCTTAGCCGCTCAATTTCGTAAAGCATCGAGGACCATTTACGAATATAACGCAGCCTTGAAATTGTTTTGCTTGTTTTTTGTCTGTACATCGCGGCGACATAGAAATTAAAATTGGTCAAGAACATCGCTGATATCTGTTTCAAAACTTTTGTTTCAAGAAACTTTGTCAAATGCCAACAATTTGACGTTTCTTTTCTTTCATTCTTTTTTTATTTCAAGGAAAAACTGTTGATGGTACACGTTTTGAGCAGAATTCAGCTTATTTTAGGCGGTATTCGAAAATCGCCATTTGGCTACGTTTTTGTGTGGCTTGTTATTGAATTGTTTTCCGGCATGCAACTGAATCATTCTTCCTGCAGTTCAGGTATTGCCATGTAATTATTTTGACTCCAGTACCAAAATGTGGCTAACTTTTACACCCCTGTGGCTAACTTTTATACACTCGTGAGAACTGCAGGCGTGGTGCATCCAAATCTCATTGCGTATTCTCTGGAAGAACTTCGGTCAAAATATTCAGTATCCTTCAGAAATCGCCTTTTCAGGGTGGAATGCACGTGGCTGTTATTAGCGGCAACCGTTCGCCACTCGAGTGAATCGGGAACAGAGAAAGGGAAAAAGACGGGAACTGGACGCTTTCAGAGACGATGGTGTCCTCGAATGTCCTGAAAAGCAAAGATTTCTCTGATTGATATGCTTCACTGGCGTTTGGGGAATTGTCGTTATTTTGTTATTTTTGGGCCCACTGACTTTTTATACATTCAACTTTATGGAATTTCTCGCAATTTTCAAGACATTTGTTGCGCATATGAGTGACCAAAGACGGCAAAACTCTATTTCCCTCCTCGTTTTCAAATGTCAAGAATACTTAAGGCTGCGAATACTTAAGGCCGCTCAATAGATCTCAGGCTGTTTAGACAATGATTGAAAACAAACTTGTTCACACTTTACTTCAAAACCATGCATCTTGGGATCTGTCGGATGCATAGAACTTTGCAGCTTTAATTCGCAACGGAGAAAGCCATTTTCCATGTAGAGCATTACAAAGCTTGTTTCAAACGACTATCATTACGATTGCATATATTTCCTGCTGGCCACTGCTGGACATGGGCCCACTCGAGGAGAACAATTTATGGATACGAGAAAAAGTGATTTTTCCCAATTAACCGCAATTTTTTCAGGGTTTTTAAAAAAAG
>JASGXE010014847.1:0-12111 GCA_030068105.1 Sinentomon sp. SZTP_YWyxl
AACACCTGTCGGACCGATTTGTCCGAACTTTCGTAATTCCACAAACAAACAAGGTATCACAAGCCGCCAATGCAGAAAATATGGCAAAAAGTAGCCAAAGGTATTGGCCATAGCAGAGATATTTTTCATAAAAATACACATCACGCCGAAATTCTTCGTCCAAACAGCAGGTGTCGATCACATAATCAGGCACCATTCCAATCGATTGCAACATGCGACGCAAAACATCATTAAAAGTTAGAGAACGCGTTAATCTGCATCAAGCCCTGTTAAATTGGATGGCTCCAACAAACGGCAGACGTTTAAAATTTCTCCAATGTGTTCGACGAATTCGGCGGATCTTGTATGCAGTTCGGAAAAAGGACGAGAAAAGGACAATGTCATAAACGTCGCAAAACAACATATAAATTCTAGAAATTTGAATGTGCGGTTTTGCAGTGAAGAGATCAATACGGGGATAATGTCTCCGAGTTGCGAGTAAGTTCAATGGCAAAAACGTCAATGACAAAAAATGTCAATGACAAAAAAATGTCAATGGCAAGAAACTGTCAATGGCAAAAATGTAAATGGCAAAAATGTCAATGGCCAAAAATATCAATGGCAAAAAATGTCAATGGCAAGAAAATGTCAATGGCAAAAAATGTCAATGGCAAAATGTCAATGACAAAAATGTCAATGGCAAAAAAATGTCAATGGCAAAAAATGTCAATGGCACAAAATGACTGTGGCAAAAAATGTCAATGGCAAGAAAAAATGTCAATGGCAAAAAGTCAAATTGCAAAACATTCACTGGCAAAAATGTCAATGGCAAAAATGTCAACAGCAAGAAAATGTCAATGGCAAAAATGCCAATGGCAAAAAATCTCAATGGCAAAAATTTCAATGTAAAAAATGTAGCAAAGTCAAATTGCAAAACATTCACTGGCAAAAATGTCAATGGCAAAAATGTCAACAGCAAGAAAATGTCAATGGCAAAAATGCCAATGGCAAAAATCTCAATGGCAAAAATTTCAATGTAAAAAATGTCAATGGGAAAATGTCGATGGCAAAAATGTCAATGGCAAAAAATGTCAATAGCAAGAAAATGTCAATGGCGCAAAAATGCCAATCGAAAAATGTCAATGGCAAAAATGTCAATGGCAAAAAATGGCAATGGCGAAAAATGTCAGTGTCAAAAATGTTCATGGCAAAAAAAGTCAATGACAAGTGTGTCAATACGAGTAGAAAAAAATTCAATAGAAAAAAATTCAATGGAAAAAATGTCAATGGCATAAAACATGTCAAGGGCAAAAAAATGTTAATGGCAAAAATGTCAATGGCAAAAAATGTGACTGGCAAAAAATGTCAATGGCAAAAAATGGTGCCTCCTTGCTCGAAGTTGGCGTCAACCCGTGTTGATCTCACCACCGTTCAGAAATCATATTGTTTGTGTTTGTGACACTTTTCTTTGTCTGGTTTGAATTTTAAAGATGTGTTTTGAGAGGTGTTCATTGAACGTGTTTATTCATGTGATGAGTTTGCGAGGCATGATAGAGACAAGTGGGGAGCCAACTTCCTGTTTGCAAAATTGAGATCATTGAAGTGCTGATGCGACTCAAAGCAAATCCACCCAGGTCGTCCGTGTTCCTGTTTGTCCTGTTCTGTTGGCGTGTGTGAGCGAACTTCAAAAAGTGGTAAGCCAACTTCGAACACACTCATGACAGTTAGAAGACGCTTCCTGTGAAGCTTTACCGCTTGCAGTGACAATTTCTGCAAGAAACACTTCTAACAATCAATCTTCCCTTGATTCTGATCGGCCTAGATTGGAACCTCATTCCTTTGGATTCAGCTTGAATTTCCTTGAGATAGTGTTTCCGTATAGCTGTCTGCTCAAATGCATTTCTCGTGCAGTGTTCAACAAAGCCATGCAAGATAATGGACCACGCGACCCTTTAAGGGATATGCACTGTTTTCTCCAGAATACAAGGACTTGCGGCGGAATAATGTTCTCGTACAACATGCAAACAATTACACGTAAGGATCCACTTTTGTGACCGAGGTCAAAATCTGCGGCAGCTCCAGAAAGCTCTTTTGAAATCTGGCGCTTTAATTCCTACCGCCTGCACAAGACTAAAAGGAAAGAAAAAATGTTTCGGAGATAACAGTTAAATGGGAAATACTTTTATGAGTCCATGAATTTCGCCGCGACAAAACAGGTAGGTACCTGCTGCTCATGGAGACATTTTAACAGAAACCTGTAACAGCAAAGTAAAATCGAAGCAGAATCAAACTCAAAATGTGTCAAATGTTGCCTAACGCGCAGACTAATAAAATATGCAGCAATGACGTAATTAAAATTGAGGTTCGGCGTAGAAATCAAAGTGGCACTGGCGTATTCAGCGCCTGTTAATATTTCCTGACAGATATTAATCGGTGTCGGATGCGACTTAAATTGCGGATGGTAAAGACACAAAGAGCGCATCCTATTGTTTTCGATTCGACGGCAGCTGGCCACAGCAACGTGCAGCCACTGATGACCAATCGATTTGGAGCGAGCGATCACCGTTTCGGCTGTCAAATCGTGAAAATACAAGGGGGTCTCAAAGCAAGCAATTAAGGCAGGTGTTGTCGGGATGAAAGTTACTGGGCCCACACTGACGCGAGACAAGTATGGGCGGATATCATTCCAGACATGTGCGTGGATATTTGGGACACACTTTTATAATAAGCCCTTGATATCGAGGACCGTCTCGCCACTGAAAAGTCAGACAGCCAGCGCTGGGACCAATCGGTCCAGACTCATGAATTCTCTGTCTCTCGCTGCACTGAAATCAAGATTTGATTCTCATCAGCCGAAAGCGTCAATTATCTCAAGGACGGACACGTCAAAGAAGATAAAGTGCAACATTCTCAGCTTGCTGAGCCGTGCGGCGACGCGACCTTCGGAGCAAAGCCTGATGATGCCACGAAGGCTTAAATTCTGCTGGTGCTCTGCGCAGTCAATTCAAGAGTGTGGGCATCAATCACCTGTCAGAAATGCCTGCCCATCATGCGGATCCATTGTTATCTAATAATCTAATCTGACTCATAGTGGCCAGAGATGGAAGACAGATGGCGGCATGCTGTGATACTTCACAGGACATTCGTGACGGAATTAATGAACTCATATACATGTAAAAAATTCGGATTGTTGAAATCAGGGAAGAAAATCATCCGTGAAACCCCAAAACCCTGCAAAAACCTGAAAAATATTCAACACAACATAGAAGAAACCCGCCAACTAAATATCCATGCAACAAAGCCGATAGATCTCTAACAAAAACTACGTTTTTGCAACTTCCGTCTGACGCAAAGAACTCCTGAACAGAGCTTCAAACAGAGCTACATTGTTTTGTGGCCTCCAAACAACCAAATCCGCTGAGAAACAAATAGCGACACTATCATACGCACTCAAAATCAACTCATGAAACACGAAAAGCCTCCATGATAGCATCCAGAAAATCATTCAACAAAACCGCCGGTAATGAAAAAACAAAAATGATAATAATTAAGAACAGAACAAGTTTGTCTGCTTTGGTGAACAATCAATTTTTATTTGACCGCATTTCAGCATTTTGCGGAAATGTCAATAGCCATCCAAGACTTTTTCGTTTCTTGAAAAGGTGACACCTGGTTTTTCCACAAGTTTCCCGGACTTTAATACGCATTTGTGTCTGCAGACAGAGTGTCTGGGAATGCTCTGATAAAAATCCCACGATTCGGGTAACCTCAAATTTCTGGACATTTCACCTGGTAACAGAATGGCATTGAACTTTTTGGATCCTGCAGGCCTACCTATGGGGCATTGACCATTGGTGCCATGTGAGTTTTATAAATGGCGAGTTAGTTGGTGAGACTTTGGAATTAACTGATTCATGCACACGTGGACTGGATATATTATCATTCTTGCTTGCAGAAGTCATTTGATTTAAATTGAACTAACTAAACCTCTCCATAACCCCACCAAATCCTAACCTAAACTGGCCTGATTGTGAGGTCAGGCATCCCAAAGTAAAGACTGTCTCATAAATGAATGGTGAATGCTTTAATTTCTCACCCGCGGGAATTCAATCAAAAAACCACTGGATTGCAACGAGGCACAGAAAATTCAGAAAAGGAACTGCTGTAACCTATAACGTTTAATGGGACACACCTTTTGACCGGTTGATTTCGGCAGGTTTCCGCGATTCAATGAGGAAAAAGGAGAAACAACTGGAGCTCATTAGCTCCTAATATATGGATAGGTTAGTTCTATTGGCTAGGTTGTTTTGGTTCTTTTATGTTTGGTTGGAGTGTCAGGTTAACGGCCGCAGCTCGTGAGATTCTAATGTGTCTAGGTACACTCTGAACACGAAGTTCAGGTTGGAACACCATATTTTAGCATGGGCTTAGACAGGATGTGTTCTTTTAAGAACATTTATGAAGCATTCAGTGTGTTCCAAGAACACACTGAGTGTTCAATTGGAACACTCAGTGTGTTCAAGTGTTCCAAATGGAACAACACTCAGTGTGTTCAAGTGTTCCAAATGGAACACTCAGTGTGTTCCAAAAATCCACCACGTGTTCCATTGATGTTCTTAAAAGAACACTTCCTATCTAAGCCCATGTTAAAATATGGTGTTCCAACCTGAACTTCGTGTTTAGAGTGTAATTTTGGCTATGTTGGTTTGGTTATAAGATAGTTCTATTGGCAGGTTGTTCAGGTTAGAATATGTCAGGTTAGGATATGTTAGGTTAAATTGGATATGTTAGGATAACGGCCGGCGCTGGTAAGATCCTACTGCAATTTTGGCTGTGTTGGTTTGGATAGGTTAGTTCTATTACTTATATAGGTTATTTAAGTTTCGACATGTTTGGCTCGATTTGACATTGGGTCCGAGTTAAGTTTGGCTTATGGTTGTAGTACTTTATGCGTGAGAAATCGACTCTGCGCATTCACCATATATCGCCTTTGTCAAATTTGTGGCAAACGTTATTCCCACAACTTTTCGAAGTTCGCATTTCTGCAGGTGGAATATATTTGAATTGAATAAAATTGAATTTATTAGTACTTTAAGTGCGCAACACCATGTGGTACACTCTAGAACGGACAAAAACCAAATCATACAATGCACAAAAACAATGCACAAAAGCAAATCATGGGCAATGAACAGAGAAACCGCAAAGAAACGACATTTATTTATAAAGAGAAAAAGTGAGCACAACAGGCTCAGCCAGACAAAATGCCACCTGATAAGCGGCGACGAAGAGTGTCCACCGTCAAGGGGGATGATAGGACGCAGGCAGGAAAAGAATTCCATTCTTTGATAGCTCTTACAAGAAAGAAAAATTTGCCTACATCTTTTTTAAAAGTCAACTGCCTGACCTTGTGCGAGTGGAGACATGATAAATGTGGAGACATGATAAATGTCTGAAGAATTCTCGCATTTTTGGGCAAAAATGCTAAAATTGCAAACGGGCAAAAAGAAAAACCTCCGACCGCAATTCATGTCGCTGGAAGATGCTGTTGTTTGGTGGTGTCTGTTGCTTGATTGTGGACGAAAATTGTTTCTTTTTTCGGCAGAGAGCATAGTTTGTGTAAGAGCAGCATGTTTTTGTCGCGATTTCTGAAAACGAGATATCTGCTGCCACCGATTGATTCGATGGGAGTCGAGAAAACCCGTTGTTTGTCGTGTTCCCCGAAAATGTGCGATCTCAAAATACTTCGGTACGAATATGTGATCTTTGCAGAAGTCGCTGAAATGAAAATTGCGCCCAATCGGATGCAGTCGCCTTCTGGCCTACATCGCAATGTTCCCGGAAATTTTTCATTTCTGCATTGAATTTCAGATCGTTGCTGAATTCGTCAGTGCATGTGTGCGGAAATTCTTTTTTTAACAAAACAGCATAAAACAGGGAATTTTTGCACTCCAAGAACCAGCTATATTTGGTAATCCAAGATAATTAAATTATTTTGCTGAAGGAATGTTTCGCGAATTGCATTGAACGTGCTTTGAATACAAATGTATGTTTATAGGCACGCAAATTGGGTTTATCTTATACAGCTTTCTTTAAAAAAGCCCCACAATAAGGTAGTACGGAATACAACGCTTTCAAAAAGGTGTCACATGAGAGGGAATGGGAGATTCTGGCATCCATTTGCAAAACAAATTGCCTCCCTTATTGATGGACTGGATGGGACAAATTTCAAGAAAATCATGCTTGAGCGCACAATGAATTTTTATTTCGTTCAATGCAATGCCCCAACTGGACCAATATGAATTCATTGAAATTCATTGAAATCCATTGAATTCGTTATTGAGTTGAACTTGAGGGTGAGATGCAACGGGGAATACGGCAAAACGACTCCACATACCTACTTTGCCGTGAACGTTTTTGCATATTGACACCATCATCTTAACCATATTCCCCCTTTAAAAACGTGAAACGTTTTTTTGCAAAGCTTTGTAGGTGCCTATTCAACGCGCTCTCCGCAATTTTCTTGGTTTGTGAAATGGAAAGCGATTCTAAATTCCTCTCGACAAAATGAGAAAAAGAAATTCCTGTGGGGAGGAAAATTATGCTGCTGTCAAACACGCGGCCCCTATATGTTGCTGACATTGACCTTCTAACAAAAGGCCAAATGCATGTTTCTTTCAATAACACTTTGGACATATGACCACATGTGGACTGGGCAATTATATGCATGCTTTGAGCCTTTGTTGTTTGACAGCATGCCTAACCCAACCAAACAAAATACGGAGCTTACCAAAAGTCCTCGAACATAGGCGACATATTTTAAGTACTCGTTAACACATCAGGGGCCATCTACTTTCAACAGGGCTTGGTGCAACTTCACTCCTCACACGAGTGTCATGATGTTTTGCGGCGCATGCTGCGATTGAATCTAAATGGCGCCTGAGTAAAAAAATGAACTCTGATAAGTTGCCACTTCGTGTCCGTGAAAATAAGTTATACAGTGTGTGTTTATTTTGTAAGATTTTTGCGAAATTTCCGAATTGCTCGTGAAAATCTATGCAAAACAAAGCAATACGAGTTCATCGCTGAAATCTGCCGAAAAAATGATGAAAAGTTGAGCAGAGTCAGAAGAAAGGATCGGTTGAGAGCGATAACTTTGAATTGCATGCGATGCGCCATTCGATAAATGCCGCTGTTGCAGATCATGGATGCCGGAGTATTGACCCAAGGATGCCTTGGGACAGTTGGAGTGATGCCTTGGTACAGTTGGAGCAGTTGGAACAGTTGGGACATAGTTGGAGTGATGCCTTGATTGACCTATGTAATGATGTTAGTTTACAATTGCGTCCATGGACTCTTCCACGCTCCAGGACTAATGTTTTGAAATTTTCTTTTCCACCCACAAAACTTTTTAAAGCGAAATTTCCATAAATCTATACTGAAAGCACGTCCTTTTGAGCATTCTTTGATTGCTCCATCCTTGTATAGGCATTGTTTTGTTCGCCTCTTACAGGTCTTGATGTTGCTTTAAGGCCTTTTAGGCGCGTTGAAAATTGCTTTTTTCATGCTTTTAACTGCTATTTTTTGTTATCTTTCAAATTTGATGGAATTTTTATCCAAATCAAACGGTATCAAGCTCCGAAATACAAACAATTCAATGAGAAAAGAAAATTTTGCCTGCCGCATTGACAAGCACAAAATGGGCTTCTGGCAAGTTGGAGAGTGGAAAAGTTTTTTGGCGATGTCACAAATGATACTGAAAACTTTAATTTCTATTTCGAATGATTTCCATAATTTCCACACCCAATTTCCATCTAAAAGCATGTTGCGAGTTAGAAAACAAAGAAAAAGACATTAGGCGAATTCGACATTCCCCATTCGATATCCAATTCAAACTCAATTATGTCCAATTCAATCGATAGTGTGCTCGTAAACTTTGAGCCAATTCAGCACAAGGATGCATTTTTCGCATGGAAAAGGAGCACTTTATGCATAGAAATAAAAATTATTTTGTCTTTTCTATCCAATAATTCGACTATTGAGTTGATTCTGAGGATAAATGGCAATGGGGAATATGATTTTTGCATTGCATTTAAAAGTTAAATATGACATGCATTTTTAGTTAAATATGACACACCTTGCAGGTAAGTCACAAAGGGAATGGCCAGATTTCTCTTCATACTCGCCTAAATGGTGATTCACATAAATGGTGATTCTCGAAATTTAACAAAAATAAATTTAACAAAAATGGAATTTAACAAAAATGGAATTTAACAAAAATGGAATTCCTCTGCTGTTCAAATTAACGCATCAGGTTTCCCCCCCTTTCAGTTTTGATCCCGATTTTGAGTTGAATTTGAATTCCATAAGTAGGCCTACTTTTAGGGGTAAACTATACTCGTAACTCTGCAGTCGCATGTGACTGCAGCAAAGGCTAAGACGACGATAATGACACCAATCTCTTCAGAAACAAGTATGATGAAACAAGATTGGGTAGATCCATAGCATATAGCTGAATGGAATTCCCTCCCGGCTGACATTTTTGAAGCTACACTGAGCGATATTTTTTTTGAAGCGCCTTGAAAATCAGGCCTTTTGGAAGGGAAGTCTTGGTATGGTCGCACAATGTGCTGTTATTCATCTGATTATGATTCTTACATGCTTTCTCCAGATTTGTGTTATCGTATTGTCCATTACTTAAAATTGACTTGTATATAGCATCACTGCTGATTACATTGTTTAACCATGTTTATTGAGAGGAGGAAACTCCGACAATAAAATTATAATCAATCAATCAAATCAATCAATGACTTCCACGATTCAATATACTTGTAGATATCAAAAGAGTCATTATTGTTTTTCTGACTGTACAATCATCAGCTACATGCGTGGATATGTGAACTTCGGGGATGCTTTCTGGACCTAAAAGGCGGATATCAATGAGTAGGTTAACAACAAACAATATGCGGACGCCAAGAAGTCGGTTGACAACAAGCAAAAGACAGTGAGGGTAAAGGGTTATGTCATGTTGGTTAGGTTTACTTTCGAAGAAAAGAAAGGATGAGATCACGGAAAATGAGAAAGCGGAGATCACGACCCGGGGATGTTAGCTACACCAAATGTACAGTGATGGAAAAAATAACTGTCGGGAGCACTGTTTTCACCATTTGACTGTGGTCCCCGTTATCCGAGCAGAAATAAAAGTGTCACATTGCAAAAAGGTTAAAAATGGAAAACTTTAATTTCTGCTGAGATGAGTTTTTGTAAAATCGCATTGTTGCTCCATTTGATTACGTGCACCGACAGTCATTTTTTCCATGCCTGTCCCTAGTTGTAGACTATAAGTTGACCCGCTTTCGATGTGCGACCCAATACCCTATTTCCTGACACTTCTGTTTCGCATAGCCCGATGAAGCAATCCTTATGGCAACACCTGCAACGAACGAGAAAACACTTGTCGAAACCATGGATCTAATTTTGGTACAATTGCCAACTCCTGCCGCCAAATTGTCTACCAAGAGTAATCGGGACTCACTGAAACGTCAGCAACCCGACGGAACCAGACAATCAATCGCTGATGGCTTTTGCCAAACTGAGGCGACTTGTTCGAAGGCAGGCAGGCAGGTATACCATGGGTGATTTTCATATGGCATGCACAACTGCAAAATTAGTTCGCAAGTGTTTGAACACCTGTCGATGAGATGCGATTGAACAAGGAGGTTTAATTGAATGAATGTGGACGTAAAATTAAACGGAATTAAATGGATCAAAATGAAACTAAATGAATGTGTGCAAGCAAATAAACGGTCGCAGACGGTCAGCCCATGATTGTTTCCGGTCCAGTTTGGTTGCCAACGGTGGGCAGCTACTGGGTCAACTTTGGAGGCAAGGTGATCCACCACGCTTTCCTTGCAGTGGCGTATCCAGCCCTTCGCAGAGGAGGGAGCTGCGTGTGTTTTACCGCTCGAGGGCCTGGGGCAGAGATGCAGCCGAGTTTCCAGGAACCTCTTGGCAGGGTGGTCAGGGGTTGAAGTACCCCCAGAAACCGAAGAACTTTCGATGACATTTTTAGCCGAAAAATTGTGGCTCCTCCAAAAAAAAAATAAAACAAATACTTTTCCGGGAATGGGGGGCGGTCGCCCCCGTACCCCCGCTGGATCAGTCGCCCCTGTTCCCTAGCGATAACGACTCAACTGCAGACAGCTTGTGAACGGTTCGGTTTGACCGAGACAGTTTTTATGTGACAATGTACACTTATTCTTCATGATTAATAATTGTGGATTAAATCATTGATGCGTAACCATGGTCAGGAACTTGATGCGATTGTACAGGGACTTGGAACATTGAGAAAATTCCAAAGGCCGCATGAGAATATAGGAGGGCCATCCAATTTCCACCGGGCTTGATGCAGTTTCACACGTTGCACGAATGCCATGTGATTCGCGGAGTGAGTTGCCATTCATTCTAAATGACCCTGAGTTTAAACCATGCTCCTTATGTATCCTTATGCGGAGCTTATCAAAAGTACTCGAACATAGGCGATATTTTAAAGTACTGGTAAACACAGGGGCCATCTAATTTCAACAGGGCTTGGTGCAACGTCATGCCTTACACGAGTGTCATGATGTTTTGCAGCGCATGCTGTCATTGATTCTAAATGGCGCCTGTGTTAAAATGAACTCCTATGTTCGAAGACTTTTGATAAGGAGTGTTTACGAATACTATTAAGTATAGGGTGCAGCAAAATGGATCTATGTATTCGAGGGGTTTTAAAGGGCTGCGTACAGTCACAGAAGCGTTAATGTTCCCAATAATTGGGACATACATTATTGATGGTTGTTCTTGAAATGCAGCCACATAAAATGTTATGCCAACAAACCAACAAATGCCATGCCCATTTTTGGGCCGTGTACCAACATGCACAGCACCCATGTATTGGGTACATTATTCTTTCTGTGACTATGTACAGTGTGTTGCAAAAAAGATGTCACACATACAGGGGGAATGGGAGATGATGAAAACCATTTGCAAAAAAGGTGTCACACATATGGAGACTTAATGGAAGATGATGATTTCCATTTGCAAAATACCTGTCACACATATTGGCTTAGATGGGACAGTCAGCGAAGCAATAATCACTATAATCTTGACAGCATAGTGATTATTGCTTCGCTGACTGTACATATGTACATATGTACAGTACATATGTACAGTGTGTTGCAAAAAAGATGTCACACATACAGGGGGAATGGGAGATGATGAAAACCATTTGCAAAAAAGGTGTCACACATATGGAGACTTAATGGAAGATGATGATTTCCATTTGCAAAATACCTGTCACACATATTGGCTTAGATGGGACAATAAACCAACCAAGAATCATAAGAAGTGATCGACGTGATAATGACAGCACAATGATTCTTGTTTGGTTTGTTGTCCCATCTAAGCCAATATGTGTGACAGGTATTTTGCAAATGGAAATCATCATCTTCCATTAAGTCTCCATATGTGTGACACCTTTTTTGCAAATGGTTTTCATCATCTCCCATTCCCCCTGTATGTGTGACATCTTTTTTGCAACACACTGTACTGTACATATGTCAGAATAAAAACACCGGCGTTTTTATTGTCAATCTAAACCGAAGTTGCTTCACACTTTTCCATTCAAAGAGATGGAAAAACTTTGATTTCTTTGCTGATTCGTCACTACACCGACCGATCGTTCATTGTTGCACGAATCTGTCTATGGGAGCACTTTTGGTGGACGAAGTGCTTTCCTTGAAATGTGAGCCCCAGCACACATTTCAAGATCCATGCTCTCGTAAAGAGGTCGAATTCTCCTTCCGTAATTGACACATACTCCAACCTTAAGCTCAAAATACACCAGTACAACGAAGAGCTTTATTCTAATTTCATTAATAATTCTATAGCCCACGACTTTTCCAGGCCTTTCTGGAATTTCCTCAAAAGTAAAAACAAACCGAGGAATGGTGCTCTTCCAGAAATCACTGATGAAAGAACCGGTGCCCTGGTATCTGATGGGGGTGTAAAGGCAGAAATGTTTCGGAATGCTTTTAAATTTTCTGTCGTGCCCCAGAACCAAACTCAAACTCACGCTCTACATAATTTGACCAC
>JASGXE010014848.1:0-12415 GCA_030068105.1 Sinentomon sp. SZTP_YWyxl
TCTTCTGAACAGGTGCAATTGGAAACTAAACTTTTTTGGTTGTTTCCAGATTCCTCCATTTTGACCCAATTCAAATCGAGTTGCTGGTTTATTGAATCTGCCGTAAGGGTTTGCGTTTGCAACTAGGCACCTTCTGAGCAAATGCTTCTCAGTGGTTGCGATGTTGTAATATTTACATTTAAAGAGGCCAGGCTTGCTTCCAGATTTCTTCATTGGGCGAGTACAAAACATGGAGGATTGATTGAGCATTGGTTTTGTCGTTTGCTGTGGCCGTTGTTTAGCTTCTGGCTTTTTATGTTGTATCTTCCGTTTCATCTTTTGTTCCATCTTCTCTTGGTGTTTGTTCAGAAGCAGGTGGAGCAAAACCACTCCTGCATTGATATTTGAACCTGTTGAACAGTGGACACATGTGCGTTTGTTCAGGGTCTTTAAACGCCAAAATTTTAACATGGTTGTGAGGGGCAGGTTTTGGGTCTTTTGTTTTATTATCTATCGACTATCGTTCATATTTTGGAATTATTGAGAAATTTAATTTTTTGTGCCTTCTATTTAATGAAACATAACTTTGAAGGCTTTTATTCTTCAATTAAAAAATTGTTTTGGAGTTGTTGGATGTCGATTGTTTCCTATGTTATTCGTGTCTTAGAGACGAAATTGTAAATTTAAAAGGCATGGGCCTTCAAGATTGATATTTGTTTACAAAAAGAGAGTTCGTGCTATTTTTGGGGTGCAGAAATTTCTGTGTATGATGATCCGACTGCATGGATTGTAGGAATTTCGTTGATAACCTGCAATTTTTGTTCTGATCATTTATTTGTTCTTCAGTCTCGTAACTTGGGGGACTCTTCTCAGTTTGTTTATCCATCCATTCAGATTCGGGAATATCATTTCAGGTTTTAGCAAGGTGGCAATCTTCTGAGAATGAGCTGGGCACTGACCCAGTCTGGGGTGCAGGGCCCCAAAAGCTGAAGAAATTTTAAAATTTTGGGTTCATTTTGAGTGCAATATTCATGTTTCAGAGGTCATGTTTCCCACCAGGGTGAGCCAAAAGCTCATGCCAGGGGGCAAGCGAGCTGTTGGGGGCAGTCAACCCCCAAATGTACCCGAATCAGATGCCCGTTAATGGTATATTATTTAATTTCCTGTGCTGCAAAGACATCACAGTTTCGTTCTTCCCATGTTTTATTATGTGATGCTCGGTCATGTGTTGAATAAAAGCAAAAGGTTAGTGCCACTTGTGCAAACTCCTCGAGAGCTATCTTGAGGATGTTAACATTAACAAGTTCGTCAAGTAGTACATGTATTTATTTCAATTTTCCCCCTTAAAAGGCTGGAATCCTCGGGGTGACCTTGATAGTTTGAGACCATCACATTGTGCAATCAGCATTGGTTGGTACTGTTTTCATGAATTCTACTCCTACGAGTTCATGTGCGTGTTTCATTTTTCAGCACTCATTGCTTAAATTTGGAGTAATTTGCTGTGAGAAAAAGAATAAGAACTCCGAAGGGTGCAGCATCCGCAGTCATCCGTGTTCAGAAATTAAACTTGAGGTGAGGAGTGTGTCTGACGGGCCGTAAAATATCGACAAAAATCGTGAAGTACAAAAGTATAGAGCTACGTTCAATTTTTGCCAGCATTTTGAAAAGCAATTCTGGCAAATTTGTGTTCCTAATGTCTTATGAATTTCAGCCGTTGTACCTGAACATTGTTTTAGTTGATGTTAAAAAGATATATGTATGAAAAATTATGATTAATTGCTAAGTTACTTCTATGATTATGTTTACAGATAGAGCTTCAATGTAACTTTCTGCTATTCAAAGCTGGCGTTAAGTTGGGAAAGGATTATTTTAAAATAATGTGCTCTTTCTGTGAAGAAAGAATAATTTGAACGCCGACAGTTTACATCTTGAAAATGCTGTTATTCTTGGCTGACTGGCATAACTTGAAAGCACTAAAAGTGTTAAATGAGAAACCAACTTGCGAGGAGGGAAGAGTTTGCCACCTTTGAAGTAAGGAATGGGTTTATGTTCACCAATAAACTGTTATGTAACAATGAATCTTTTGGGTGTCTGAAGTGTGGTATGCTAATGCAAAATTTCGTACACTGTAATTCTTGGCGGTGGAGCCCTGACACATTTTGTGGCAAATTTCCTGTGGCAGGCCCAAAACTGAGCAATTTTTGCATTTTCATCCAATGTGCTGACCAATTTTGCATTCCTTCCAAGATGTTTTGAGCCTTACATGACCGATTTTCATCCAAAACCTGCAAAAGTATGACCATTTAAAAGGGCATTTTTGCAAACATAACGAGCCAAAAGTGAATAACTTTAGCCAAAAATGGCCAAGATTATGACCATTTGAATTTGCTTGCACCGAAATCTTTGGATGAACATCGCTAGTTGCCACATCTCCTCCATGATGAGCCACTGGTGGGTAGATAGCTGGTGCCTGCTAATGCCAGCAATCACAAAGGACGACTCGAGAGCAAAACATAGTAAATGACTTGCCATTTGCAATGTTCATTGTCAGTTTGGTTAAGCATTTACCAAGTCAAGAGGGGAAGAACTGTTCAACTGTGAATTTCTCTTTGCTGTGATTCAACAGTGAATTACCAAAACCAAGCACTCTTGTGAAGTAGTCGATTTGCAAGAAGATTGGGGAACAAAAATTGCAGTTCTCGCAGCTGGGCTAAAAAAAGAAACTATTGCAAACAGTCCCAGAAAGTGTTTGGAAAATACAGTGTTCGAGGGAAAACATTTACAATGCAAGTTAACTGAATGAAAATATGAGCACAGTGGATCACCAATTCATCTATTTGTGCAACATATATTGTGGACGAAGCAAGTGGCATAATCTTCCTCTCATGAAAATACCTCAGAAACCACTGTAGAGGAAAACATAAGCCTAGCTCAGCAAACAATTTTATCATTGTCTGATATTTGGCTGAGATGTCCATCATGAGCGATCTACTCAGCTTTTCACTTTAAAGAATTCATCTGAGTAAAGATCATGCTTCCCATTCCCGGCTTTTCTATGTAGCATTGTTTTTGCAAATAAAAAAAAAAAAGATTTGTTCCCACTGTGCAACCTTTTATTTGCAATGGGCTGGCTGTGCATGTGGCTGCTTGGTGTATTGCCAAGATTCTGGGGCAATAAAAAAAAACAATTATCATTCAGACAGGCCTCCTTGAAGGCATGCAATCTCATAAACACAAACAAGGATCTGTTTTTTTTTTCTTTTGTCCAGCCAATCATTGTTCACCAGACAAGTCAATATTTTTTGCTTCCAATGGAGCTTTTATTGGGAATTTCTGCAACAAAAAGCCAACCAATTTCCCAACATTGTTATAAATGCACGCCAGCTGAAAAATAGGCCACATAATTGACGAATTAGAAAAAGAAAATCCCAGTCATTCTTGTTCAAAATTGCATATTTGAAAAAATTGTGAATTTTTGGTAAAATTGGAAATTACTTTGGAAATAGGAAAAACTTTGGAATTGGGCTTTCATAAATAAATCAATAAACAACTCCAAAATACGAATACATTGGAATTGATCCCTGTTTGCAGGATACCCGTTTTGCTTTTGGGTTCGGAAACCGTGACAGCCAGACAGTTAAGTCCTCAGCTTTGTTTTATTCTTAAACTTTTGCAGACAAAAACTTCTTCATGGGCTTCAGAGACTGAAAAAAAGCATGATAACTGGTTGATAACTCTGTTCAGATTGAATGGTGTTGTAGATGGACAATGTGTCCTACAAAATCGCTTTCTTCAGGTCAGTATTTTTGTTTTAATCAAGTCCTCTCTTCAACGATTTCCACATTGTCCATCCACAACACCATTCAATTTGAAAAGAGTTCAGTTTGACACCATTTAACAGGGTGTCCATCTTCTTGTTGCCACACAAGTGATCAGGCACATCCCTATCTATCAGTGAGGTGGCAGTTTAGATGAAAACAAGCTTTCCAGTTTGTTTTTTGTGTTGCATTCATTTACCTTGATAGCTATTTTTACAGTGCCGGATACGGACATTTCCAAGCGAGGTTGATTTGCTCAATTCTTTCCGAACTTTACAAGCACACTAAATCGGTGACCATTGACCGACATTCATATTAATGTGTTCCTTGTTGGTCAGTTTTTGGGGAATCTGATTTTATTGTTTTTAATGTCACAACTGAAACATTATTTTAATGTCATGATTGATGGTACATATTGTACGTTGAATTAATGCATTGGTGGTGTTTGATGAGGTGGTGACATGGTAGACGGTGCCTGCTGATGGGATGCAAGCATCGCCACGCAGGTTTATCACCCAAGGGATTGACTGTGCGCAAGCCATGCCGAAATGGCATCTTTGCCGCCTCTTCCAGTATTTTTTGCATGGCTGAGATTCTTATCTTTTGGGTAAGTGGTGCATTTTTATTATAATACTTTTTTATGAGCGAAGCAGACTTGGTGAGAAAGGTTGTTACAAAATGACAGTTGAAAGTGATTCTGCTAACTTGATTCACCAAGGTGTGCTGCCTTGGAATTCACCATCACTAAATTTGCAGAAAACCATTTCCGACTTTTAGGTTCCAATTAGGTTGGTCCAATTTTAGGTTGGCTCAAAAGTAATGGACTTTGACGCATTGAGAACCACTGCCCAATGGAAAAAATATACAGGGTGTCAAAAAAGTCTGGAGTCATAGGAGTATTAGTAAGTTTACATTTATAGCATTGGTTAGATGTTCAATACCTGATTGCCGTCAGGGTCAATTGGTCATCGGGGCCCAGTGGAATGGGCACTGTAGCCTGTGATCTCCAGACCTGGCGCTCTGGACATTGCCTTTTTTGGGGCTTTTTCAAAGCAGAGGTTTATGCGGTACCTATTCATGATACTTCTTAACTCCAGGGATTGATCACTGCCGTTTGTCTCCGGTATTTGTCAAACATGCAGGACCACGTTCTGCAGAATGTGACATTCCACCTGTAGATCTGCTTTGAACTGGGCGGAAGCCATATCGAGCAATTGTGAATGCGTAACGATGCATGAATGCGAATGCAACAGCGGCTGTGGCTCCCGACTTTATAGACACCCTGTGTCGTAGCTTTTTTTGTGCACAGCCTTTTACTCAGCCAAGTCCTGCACTCCATAAACCACCCATAAATCACACCATAGCATGTCATTGCAACAGCAATTTTATGTACCCTAATTAATTCGAGTAATTGTTTTTGTCATTTATTAAATTAAATGATCTTGATAAATTGCATCAATTAATAACTATTCAATTATGACTTTTCTGTTTTGTAATATTTTAAATGTTTTTTTTTTATTATTATTTACAACACTTGGAAGGCTAACCAACGTTTTGTGGTTTGGTTGAGCCATGGCCCATGAGCATGTTATGTGATTATAATTATTCATTTTGGGTTTTGGTTATCATCGGAATTGTGTTATGTTTGGAAAAGCAGAGGACAATTTGGATGGTGTTTTTTAATTATAAAGATACTTTGTTTAATGTAGAACAGACGGCTGGTTGGGTTTCATTTTGGCACCGAATAATCTCCCTTTGCATTTCCCAGTCACGTTTTGCTATGAAAATTTTTCTCATGCGGAGTTTCCAAGCAGATACCGAGTCTCGTACTGCTCTTTGTGGACACCCTGTCGTGTTTTATCATTTGCAGGCATTATCATGGTGAGCTGCTGATTGACCTGTTTTCGGATGCAGTGAAAATTGGAATGTTGTAAAATTTGAGATACGGAAGCTCGGCTGTTAACAATGTTTAATTTCCTGTGCGGATCTTATCAGCAGAAGTCCTCGGACACAGGCGATATATTACAGTATTGGTTAACACAGGGACCAACTAATTTCAACAGGGCTTGATGCAACTTCACGCCTCACACGAGTGTCATGATGTTTTGCGACGCTTGCTGCCATTTATTCTAAATGGCACCGAGTTGAGAATGAACTCCTATGTTCGAAGACTTTTGATAAGGAGTGTATTTCCATGTGCGAGTATGGCTTGATAAAGCTGAATGGCGGAGAGACGACTGTGGAAGCAGGTTCTGGCTGCAGCCAGGTGTAGCTCTCGCAAGACGGCCATACAAACCTCAGCCACAGGTGACACGGGTATTAAAATGCAAAGTAAAAGCAGGGAAGTACTGCTCAAAAGGCAGAAACATTTTTGAATAAAAATGTTCAGCTTTAATATGGCTTTTCTGAAGGACCTTGTTCACATTCACTCGGAAAGTGTTGGCTTTGTGAAGAACAATAATTTGCATTGCTTTGCAGACTTGGGCCGACAGTCCAAGCAGATGTCGACGAATTGTCATTTTTGATATTTCATTGCATTCCTGGGACAAAAATCCATATGTCATTTGCCAATTTCCAGTTTTCTGCATGCACCCAGTTGAGAAAAGGTCTGAAAATATGACAACAGGTTTTCAGGTAAGTGATGCAAATATGTGGGTTAATCAATTATTTTTTGCAAGTTGGAGGCTCAGAACGTGTCATGACTGTCTTTCTTTTGCCCGATTTTGAGAGATTAGCAAGCATGATGAAACTTGATTTTTCTGTTGCATAAACTCTGGCAAGATTTCCTCATCAACACCTACCAAGATGTGCATGTTCAGCATGGATCCGATGCTGCTAGTTGGCCTTGAGTGATTAAATTGACCGACATCCTTCCTGAACATCATAAAATCCATAAAATCACATGACTGCACTAAAATGAGGCAGACCTCAAAGGCACACAAGGACATCTCAAAACCCCACCGAAATGGGCTCACACGACAGATTCCAAAGGCTGTGGTCGTTAATGAGAGCCCATCATCGTTACAAGCCAAGAAAATGGGTATACCCTGTGGGAGAAGAAAGTTGGTCCAAAAACTTGTCCCCTGCACATAAATCTGACCATCCATTGTGCCACTTTTGACCTTTTCCAAAAATTCAAAAGAACATGGCAGGGATACAATTTCTGGCATTCATAGGAGGTGTGATCTACCACAGAAGTGGTCATAAGTCGTCCGTACACTGAGTTGTTATGCGGCGGTCATTAAGTGCTCCATTGTCCGTTTCAATTCTTTGACAGAGATGAACAACACGGGCATTGAATATGTCTCCTTGCCTCCACCAACCCATTCCCTCATTGCGATAGATTGCACCTGAAGATGAAATAACAATGTGAGGCTTGTTTTGAAATCAGATACCTGCAGCCAGCGAGCGATGCCGTGAGTGAATGCAATGTGGGTGGGGCTGAATTGCAGAAGCCGACCTCCCCACACTGTCGCATCGCACAAGCAGAGACAGCTTGCTGCTTGACCTGGAACAGGTCAATCCGAACGGAATTCCAAAACGTCGCAAAATGGGACGTGGCAGGTGGTGGTCGAGGCGGCCAGAAAAATGGTGGGTTTTAAAAGACCCAATCGTGATTTAAAACTTCATGGACTGTCGCAAAATGGCTTTCAAACTGGCCGTTCGATATACATTTTACTGGCCGTTCTTTTGATGTTGCGTCAATGGAAATCCTTGCCTCATGCAATCCTGAACGCCTCCTCATATCATCCTAAGCGCTTGCAACATATAAAATGAGCACGTTTTGACCACCTGGCAGCAATCCATCTCATGAAGAAACCCAAGGTCGAATGGGTATTCTTCTCATGCAGCCACTCGACCTGATCTATAGGTAGATAAGTTCAAGGACTCAGCTTGTGCGATGCGATCAGTGTGGGAGGTCGGCTTGTGCAATTCCGCTTCCTCCAAATATTGTATTGACTGACTGCATTGCTGGCTGTAGGCGAACTTCAAAACAAGCCTCACGTTGTTATTTTTCATCTTCAGGTGCAATCTATCGCATTGAAGGGGTTGTGGAGGTGAGGTGACACATTTAACATTTAAAGTTCTCCTTGTTCATCTCTGCCAAAGCATTGAAATGGACAATATAGCGGTTTATGACCGCCGAATAACATCCCGGTGTAGGGACGACTTGTGTGGTAGATCACACCTCCTATGAATGCCCAATTTCTTTGCGGTCAAATGGTTGTCAACAGGGCCAATGAGAGGAGAGAACAATCCCAGGGGCCCGCGAACACCACAAAGAGGCCCGGGCATCTTAGGAACAGTTTCACACGTTGTGAAAAGAATATTTTTATGCAATATTCTCTTTGGTGACACCCATTTATAGGGGTGCATACATGGCTGTGTACAGAGTATCCCAAAAGTCACCGAACAACAGTGTAGGAGTGTTTCTATGGTCGTGGTTTTGCTTCATTTTTTGCTTTCTTGTTTTGTCTCCTTTGCCAGGACTACGACAATCTTGTGCCGCGAGGAGGATCGACTAGCGGTCTGGGTTTTGATGGAACATATCTATCGCGAAGCGATAGATAGTATGTTCCATGCCAGGCATCCCAATCGGGCGCCACCGTCTCTTTCCACGGTGTCGGCTTTGTTTCAAAAGTTTAATCAGACAGGGTCCAAGGCCTCGACGCCTATTGATCTGGTCGTCCCAGGACGGCCTCGATGGAGGAAAACGCTGTTAGGATCATAGAGTATTTCGAAGCCGATCCCGAACAGTCAATTCGGCAGGCATCTCAACACCTGCAAATCTCCAAATCATCTATCCAGCGCATCCTCCATCAGCAACAATTCAGAGCCCGTAAGTTTCAACCGGTGCAGCTATTGCATGACGGGGATACAGCTCGCCGGATGCAGGTGGCCAAGTTGTTGTTGGAACGCGTCTAGACGGATCCGGGTTTTGTCCAGCGTTTACTGGTCATCGACGAGGCTGTGCTTTATTTGCACACACCCCGGAACAAACCCGTTCTGGTCAATCAACAATCCCCAATGGTCAACACCAACTCATTTCCAGAAAAATCCCCGTTTAACCGTTTGGATGGGAATAATGAATACAGAGATTGTTGGACCGTTCATCTTTCCGACAACAGTTACAGGAGCATCGCACCTGAATATGCTGCAACGGGAAATCTATCCTGCGATCGAGGACAGAGCGGTCCAGCATGATTTATGGTACTTAACGGATGGGGTACCGGCTCATAAAACCGTTGTTGTCCGGGAGTGGCTAAACAGCACATTCGGAGGGCGAGTAATTGGACCGCACGGCCGCACCGAATGGGCTGCCCGAGGCCCAGACCATTCCTTGCGATACCTTCCTATGGGGCTACATTAAAGATCGCATTCACGCCCGACGGCCACAAAATGCTGATGAGTTACGGCAAGCTGTGGAAAACATTTCCGCAACAATAACTCCGGATCAACTCACAAACGTCTGGAGGAAAAGGATAAGAGGACTCTTGTCATTGCATTACGGCCAATGGCGATCTTTTCGAGCATCTCATTTAGATTTTCCAAAAAACACAAAACCCTATTGTTCGGATCTGACTTTTGGCACAACCGGAGACTCACCGAAGCGAAAACACGGCCATATATACACTCGTAAACTTTGTTCGGTGACTTTTGGGACATACGGTATACATTGGGTTTTGGGTTAGGTTAGTTTCAGGCCAAATCTAATCTAAATTCTGTTCATTTTCAGAATGGTCCGCACGCTTTTTGCAGACAGGGATGCGCAAATTTGTTCAAAAATCGGAAATCAGATTTTGAGCTGCAGGCCTCAATTTTTGAAACTCTGTCGGTTTTCACCTCTCAATCTTTTGATAATTATATTTTTCGGAATTTTTTCAATTTTCTGTGACCACGATCTGTCTGGTTTGCTGGTCGTTCCGCTCCTGGCTTTTGAAATGTGCACTTCTGGTGCAGCGCTGATCCGAAACTTCGCTGGCCCTCACTTTGCAATTATTTGGCACCGACCTGCAATGGTGTGCGGCCACATCTGCTGTTGTTGCCAACAACTGAAAGGCACACGTATTCATGTCTGGAAAATTTCAAAATCATGTTTGGTTGCTTTTCCATATGTGATATGTTTTGCCTGATCAAACATGTGCCAAATAAAATTAAAAAATTTTGCCCTGGCGAGACTCAAACCCACGATCTTGTGATCGAAAGTGCAACGCTCTACCACTGAACCACCGGCGCTTTCGGGAATTTCAGTTAAATGAACGTTAGCGCTTTTTTTAGCGATTTAAGCGCTATTTTCAGTTGAAAATAGCGCTTAAATGAAACAACTCGGATATTCAGGCAAAGAATGTTGCACAATTTGGACACCACTGTCGTGCCCCCGCTCCCACCTTCGTTTTGCTGCGAGTTTTGGCGCGCACCATTCTGAAAATGAACGCACTTTAAACCAATGCAATCAAACCTTGCATGTATGGGCGCCTTTAATGGGTGTCCATGAATGCCTTTTTAATTTTTTGGCAGAAATGAAAAAAATTACACGGCTATTTGCATGCCACCAAAGCCATAGAAGAAGATGAGATTTGAAAAAGGTCTGTTTTCCACTGATGACTGCACTATTATGGAGGGCAGCATTTTTCTCATCAATGTTGTCATGTCAGCAAATGCCTCCACATTTAAACGGATGCATTCCACCGTTTTTGCGAAAGGGAAAGGATTTACACATTCATTTATAAGAGTTCTCATTAACGGTACCCGGCAAAATTAAGCAAACCAATGGTTAATGCTTTTTAAATGCACTGAACGCCGCTTCCGTTTTCAGGCAGCTTCCGGTCTGCTCGCGAGAACGTTGGTTTGACGTTATCTAGAACAAGGCATTGTGTGAGGAGCGGGGTGCATCAGTTGAGTGTTGGCTGTTGTGACGGTTGGTAATCAGCTTGTGGCTACACAAACGAAGAACGTGTGGAATTGGTGCTGTTGTATGGGGATAGGCACCGCAGCGCGTAAGAGGTTTGTGTCATCTACCACGAGCGGCATCCGCATAGGCCCGTTCCTGTGAAAAGCACAGTGATGGCGAGTTGGTGGAAAAGTTCAAGAAGACGTTCTCGGTGCAAGATGCACCTGGACGAGGCCGAAAGAAGACTGCCACAGACTAGGACACCGAGGCCGATGTCCTGGCCGCCTTTGAAATCCAGCCGATAGCAGCTACTAGCCGTGTGGCCCAAGAGGTGGGCATAAGCGACAGCAGTGTCCGGCGTATTTTGAAGAAGAATAAAATGCGTCCGTACAAACTGCAATTGATTCAGGCCTTGGACGATGCAGAGGCACGCATGGCTTTCTGCGGCCGTTGCATTGAATTGGCAGATGAGAATCCGAACTTCCCCCACACGGTGTTATTTTCAGACGAGGCGACATTCGTCCTGACGGACCACATCAACCGCCAACAGGTCTGATATTGGAGCGCCACCAATCCCCAATGGGCATCAGAAGGCCATACGCAGCATCGGCTGCAAGTCAACGTTTAGGCAGGGATATAGGACGATACAGTTAGTCCATACTTCATTGATGGAACCCTGACAGGCGAAAGATATTTAGCACTTCTGCGGGAGCCTTGTTTGCCTCCAAACTCAGAGGGAAAGAGAAAAATTTTTCCCTGCCGAATTCGTTGGGGTAAAGTTATGAGGCAACATGATTGAGCACAGATGTTGCTGTCGTTTTGCGATTTGATGGTCTGAAGCTGCAGTTTCCTTGAAGGTTTTCACATCGGTTCTTCGGTGCTGTTATGCTTTTGTTTTCAGTTTATCATACAGGTTGCCTGCATATCTTGAATGGCTTTCATTGCAGACCTTGACAATGTGCAGGATGCACTTGATGGGATGAATGAACTTGAGGATCTGTACGCGTTCCTCGACGATACATTGTTCAGCCAAGAATACACCCTTTTGAAAGACTCATCACAAAGATGAGGACTTCGTATACACGTGGAAAGATTTTGTTTTCTGAAACAAACTGTCCATGTATTGCAAGATATTGTTGGCAATTACCTAGCCCATGAAACGGCCCTCAATGCCGCGATCACTGTTGAAAATCAAGTTTTGTGCTCGTTAATGATTTTGAGAGCAGGAACTTTCCAGCACATGGCTAGCGACATGTTTGGTATGCATCGAACAACAGTCGGACACCTGTTCCAGAGATGATATGGCAGGATTTCCTTGGGTGCTTGGCGCTATCATTTCACGCATGTACGCATCGCATGCCCCCTGAACCATTGGCAGAGACATTCTGGAATCGTAAGGCCTATTTTTCAATCAATGTCCAGCTCAGTTGTGACGCAGAAACCGGGTCCTTGATGTGGTTGCTCGTTGGACTGGCTCTACCCATGAGTCCACAATCTGGAATAACTGCAAAGTTTGCCATCGTTCAGGAAATGGACAGCTCCGAGGTTTGCTTGTTGGGGACTGGATATGCAGCTACACCATGAATGCTTACGCCTCTTTTACACCAACGAAGGCCATCCCAAAAGTCTTAAGTATTCCTCCTCATTTTCCAGAAATGCAAATATAATGAAATGAACTCGCTTGGTCATGAAAGGCCCACCCATTCACTTCTCAAAGTAGTTGCCA
>JASGXE010014849.1:0-11392 GCA_030068105.1 Sinentomon sp. SZTP_YWyxl
TTTGAAAAGTAACTTCAGGGACGATTTTCTGTCTGGGATTGTTCATTGTGGTGCGTAAAGAACTCTTACTTTCTGTTTCTTTGTGTGGTGCTACAATTGATTCAACTTTTAATCATAATCCGGTGCTTTGCTCTGCTGTCATTGGATGGACAATCAACAGACAATCATGTGCATCTGCCCTGGATGATGAGTGATCCAACTGCAAGTTTGGAAATTTCTCATTTTCTTGATGGTCCGATTTGGTATGACTTTGATGGATGATATAAATGGTATTTGTTGATCGGTGCCAAATACACCAAATTGTGTTCAAATTTGTGGTAAAAAATACAACAATAAATGATATAGAAATTAAATTAAATAAACCAGAAATAAAAAACCAGAAATTAACTTGGCTAACGCAACCCTAAATACTTGGCTAACGCAACCCAACATACATATCGTAATCTAATCAACCTAACAAATCTAAACAACCCACCCAAATCAACATAACCAAAATTATGTTAAATTAAACCATTTCTGATCATTAGGTAGGTACCTATCTCTTTCCACCAGTCAGTGCCAGATAGTGCGGCAAAGCCGACGTCAGAGAGACCAGAACAGGACTGGTGGACCCAACTGCTGCAGTATGAACATTCAATACCTAGATGGTGACTTATCCGTAACAGGATTGGAGCAGCTAGGACAAGACTGATCTAGTGCCTCGTGTGGAGCGGGTTCGCTTGACAAGGTTGGTAGAAGACATCATGCAGTGGAATATGAGTATCAATGTCAGTATCAAATGACGGATGACAAGACCACAAACTCCTACCTTAGGTGCAAAGTATCTGAAAGGCTCTCTAAAATAGCTGGTCTTCGGACAATAACCTCAAGGAAACAATGTTTCACTCTTCATCCCAAAAGCACATTGCATTGCTTTTTCCTGCACAAATACACTGAGTGAGTGGGTGCCTATTCACAATTTTGGACAATTTCAAAGGGATTATCAATTCGTAAGTACTAAGAAGGTAGGCCCACTACTTCATGTTTGCTGAGTAACCTCTTTGTGATCAATCTGTTTGCTGACATGGACAGACAAGGCCAATTCATACCTAATTAATTTGTTCCAACCTGTCACCAATTTTCAAGTTATGAATTATTATTTATTATACAGGTAGTTTATCTGAAAGGCTGTCTTCCACCTAGATAGTCGATAGAGGCCTTTTTCAGTGAAATGGTGCCCACAGTGCAGGAAATAAGAAATGGTGACACCTCCGGTGCTTTGAAGAAGAAAAAAAGAAAGCGCAAGAGTCGATCAACACCTTCCGCGTTGCACAAAACTGTTGGAGGTTTCACTGTGATCAACAATGTCGACATTTGCTCCTTACGGAAGGTTGGTTTATCTGATAGGTAGATACCTAGGTAATCTGATATTGACAAGGATTATGGGAAACTATCGGCTGTATTCTCCATTGCAATTCAGCTTCAATTCAGTGGATAGATGTGTCATGAAAATTTCATTTCATGTATTGTACCCCACAAAAAACAAGAAAAAAATGCGTTTTGTTGTGCCGGAATTGTCTCCGCTGCTGTAATCACTTGCTGTTTCTTTGTGGTGTTTTGGAAGCCAACCAGTTTCTGCATCTGATATCTGACGCGATCGTAATTGCATCAATCGAAGCCCGATTCCTGGCCCGAAAAGCAAGGCTGATTTTCTCTTGTTTTTTGCGGGGTACCATACAAAGCTAACATCTTTTCTCTTGTTGCATTAAAAGATGCATCCTTCTGTTGAATCGGCCGTTGAGTTGAATCTGAGGAGGTGAGCTGTTGTAATGGGGTCAGCTGTAGGTATACAGTGTGCGGATGTTAAAACCAGTCCATTGCTGGCTGTTTTCCAGCCTCATTTCGACGGCGTAACTGACAATTATTTTTCTGTGCTGTCTAAATTTCTGTTAACGAATAAAAGCAGCTCGGGGCCGAGGCATTTCGGTGCAAGGTGTCTCAAATGTGATTCCTTTTTGACATGCATTGCATCGTGCGTGGAGTTCCCAACGACTGGGACATGTTTTTTTTTTAATCTTACTTCCATTTTGTTTTTTTTTTAATTTGTTTTTTATTTTGTATTTATTTATTTATTTACTTATTTTATTTCATTTTTTTACTTTTTCTTTTGGGCCTTATAAAGGCCTTTGTTTTCTTTTAAGTCACAGTTTGTATTCAAAATGTTGGCCTTTAACTTCCTGACAATAATAGAGCCGACCGCGGGCATTTGCAAGTTGCTGAGGAGTAATAGAGGCGGCTACGGCTGAAATTCTTTCCCTGAGTTCCTGAAGAGATGCAGGTAATGTTTTGTAGACTTCCGTCTTGAGGTAGCCCCAGAAGAAAAAATCCATTGGGGCAAGGTCGTGTGATCGCGGAGGCCATTGTAAACGACCGCCTTTGCCAATGACCAAACCCCTAAATTCATTTCTCAAGAAGTTCTGCACTTGCAGCGTGCAGTGAGCTGGAGCTCCGTCATGTTGGTAAACTATCCGTTCTCTGTTGAGACTTGAGACGAGGTTGCGCGTCGCCATCATTTTGTTGCGTCACAGATTCATTAATTCTTGGGATTTTGTCCGTCTCGAGAATTTGCAGATACTTTTGGCCGGTCAAGTTGCCATCAATGAACACAGGACCAATCACACGGTTGCGAAGTATTTCTGCTGCCCAGACATAAACTTTTTGAGGCCACTGAGAATGAGTGACGTGGGAAAAGTCTGGTCTTGTGGTGCTCCAATATCGCGTGTTTTATCGATTGAATCGACCATGCAAGTAAAATGTCGCTTCGTCTGTGAAACATATCCTTTCGGCTTGAGATGCTTCTCGCATGAGGTGATTCGCCATGGTTTCACAGAAATCCAGCCTTCTTCAAAAAGTCGGGCGGGCAAAGTTCTTGCACTTCTCTGATTCTCCAGGGGGCGTACTTTGTTTCTCTTGACAGAAGACAACCACGACGCAGACTGTTTTCAGACCTTGCGTATAAAAAACTTATGTTAACTGAATGGCTGCATTCAAGCAAAAGCTGAACTGACCTCTGTTCACTGGGCTGCCTGATGCAATACCTGATCGGCAGCCAATTTAAGTATTTATTTTTTCTGATCCATTTTCGCCACGGCAGATAACAACAAGTGTAGCGATTTCTAATCTAAGCACGACCCAGATTACGGCTGATTGAGACAGAGATTCATTGATTTGAATACCATCCATTTTTTTCAACAAAAAGTCAAACCTCTCGTTATTTTCCTGATCAGGGCAAATTCCTCAGCGCTGCGAATAAAAACATGATTTTTTACAGCACCCAGTCAGTTGTTGATTGCTCCATCGAGATAAATTTCATAATTTTGTGTTGACATCAGGTCAACAAAAATTGCAGGTCAAAATCATGGATTGCGACAAAAGCGTCGTCGATAAACGCACGCAAAGCAGCAGCAATGGACAGTTTTTAAAATATGCGCCCTGTAATGTTCCATCTAACTACGCTTAACTTTTGCCTATTTTTCTCCTGGATACCTGCAAGTGGGGAGAAATCTTCAGGGGTCTGTTTGGGCCCGATTCACAGGCTGCAACACTGTTATTTTGGCATCACAAGGAAAATACATCATGAAGCCAGTTTTCGTTCGTTACTTACAAGAATAAATTTGCTACGTTTCGGTCCCACGAACGTGGACCTTTCTCAAGCGGTATTGGTATCATGTGATACCAACAAAATGGGTATCAATTCAAATGATTCATGGATGGGTATCAACAAAATGGGATTCGTGATGCCAACATCGCTTGAGACAGGTCCACGTTTGTGGGACCGAAACGCAGCAAATTTATTCTTGTTACGAACGAAAACTGGCTTTATTACCTATGTCTTTTCCTTGTGATTCTGGCGTTCGTGGTGCACGTGCCGAAATTGTTATTTTGGGGACTGTGCACTAGGAATTAGGGACCCTGAGCAAATTGAATGTTTGTATAGCATGAATGGAAGAATAAATCTACCAGAACTCTTAGGTATCTTGGTGTAGAAAAAGTGAGTTTTTGCTGGGATACCTAAAGGCCAAATTCGTGGAATTGCGTTCTAAAACGTGAATTTCATGCCAATGACTCAATTTCGTTTTTTGTCGTGGCAGGTACCTACCTACTGACAAAAAAGGAGTTGGCAACGAAATGTCAAAAAAGTGAAAAAATCATAGGTATTTTGTTTATTTCATGCTTATTGCATCCTTTTCGCGATATTTTGCAGGATCTGCTGATTGTGTGTGGTTGCCTTTAATAAAACTACATGTAAAGGACTGTGAATTGACAAGATGGACTTTTACATTTTTTCCAACAAACTTATCATTACATTTTTTCCAACATACTTATCAGCCCACCATTCCATTTTTTGATTATTTGCAGGCCAAGCGTATTCTTCCAGAGTGGCTTTCCCATCCGACTATCATTTCAACCAATCTGAAAGAAGATAAGCTGAAAGTGAAGGACATGGGTTGTTTGGATGATAACTTAAAATCACTGCTCATAGAGAATGGGATATCATACGTCTTTCCTGGTTCGTTGATTTCTATTTTGCACTGGGCCTAGGTATGTTTCATCTTAATTCTAACATTCCACAGCCTGCAAAGCAGGTCAAATTGCTGACCATTGAGCACGGAAGGAATGTGAACAAAGAGTGTGCATGTCTGAACCAAAAAAAGTTCCTGAACTTCAACTGACAAGCATTCAGGGCCCATGTCATGTATCAAGCACTTAGGCCCCTATCTACCTACCTAATTCATTTTCGTTTGAATTGAGTCAAAATGGTATGCTCACAGAAGGCCCAAGCAGACAACAGGAAAATATTCACTTCAAATCAAAAACAGCAACTTCTTTCCCATCTCAGTCTGCTTTTAGATTGAAATTAATTAACCTAACAAGGAGAATGTATTTTTTCCTGTGATCATAATCATCTTGGTGTGGAGGTTACTCACTTTCAGACGTGCACAGTCGTGCAAAAGGTTTGGTACCTGTATGCCTGATATGAATTTCAGGATGGGATATCAATACTGATAGATTAGCGACAGTATGAATTAGGTTTTTGGCATGTTTGGTACATTGGCAACTCTTTTATGCTTGCACGAGGGGCTGGCTCTTTAGATTTACCCCTAATTTATCAAAAACGCTGAAGCTTTTTTGACAAATTAGGGGTCCTCAGATGCCATTTTACATTTCATGTCCTTTTTTTCTTATCCTGGAGGGTTTGCAGTCGCAATAGATGGAGCAAGGAAAAAACTGTCAGACACGACTTTCTGGATGAGTTTTTTTTTTCATTTTACCATTTTCTGCAAATCAAAACAGAAAGTACAAAAGAAACAGAATGTTGCTATTGAAGTCCTGGGGTGTGCAGGGCACACTCCAGGGTCCCCTCGGAAAAAGGCTAGGGGGGTAACATCGGCCGAAGGTCGAGGTTACCCCCCCTAGCCTTTTTCCGGCAGGGGAATCAAAACAGGAAGTACAAAAGAAACATAATGTTGCTATTGAAGTCCTTCCTGGTGTGTGCAGGACACACACGAGGACTTTGGCCAAAGGTACCCTTGGAAAAAGGCCAGGGGGGTAACCTAAGCCAAAGGCCGAGGTTACCCCCCTAGCCTTTTTCCGGCAGGGGAATCAAAAAGGAAGTTGGTACAAAAGAAACAGAATGTTGCTATTGAAGTCCTTCCTGGTGTGTGCAGGGCACACACCAGGAAGGACTTCAATAGCAACATTCTAGGGGGGGGGGGGTAGTTACCCCCCTAGCCTTTTTCCAGCATGGGAATCAAAACAGAAAGTACAAAAGAAGAAACTATGTTGCTGCCTATTGAAGTCCTGGTGTGTGCCCTGCACACACCAGGACTCTTTTCCCACCTTTTTCCGACGGTACCCTCGGAAAAAGGCTGGGGGAGGTAACCTCTGCCGAAGGCCAGGGGGGGTAACCCCCCTACCCCCCCATGCCCAACCCTGCACCAGTTGTGATCCTATGAAAGAACCCAAGCCGTCATTTGATGTGGTGGAGTTTTGTCAACAAGAAGAAACATGTTTGTTGGCTTTGTGAAACACAACCATTGATTCCCAATTTCCCACACCTATTTAAGTACAGAGAGAAGTGATTCCATGGCTGTTGGATTCAATTGCCTGTCAGTACTACAAGCCAAGTGATCTTTGTGTTTGTGCTCCGACTGGAAGTGGCAAAACTCTGGTCTACGTTCTTCCTATTGTACAGGTAATTAACAGTAATTTTTTTAATTGGCCCTTCTTTACGATACAAGGAGTAGGTGAGGTACCTTGGTTATTTTATGTTTTTAGGCATCCTTTTCCATCCTATCCTTTGCCCTTTTGCAACCCACCCATGACCTGCCGACCGACCTGCCTACGTATGTCTGCCAACCTAACACTCACCCATTTACAGACCAGTTGGATGCACTGTTCATCCACAAGTTTGGATGTCCGGTCGTGTGAGAAGCGGGAGCAGAGGGAAATTTCAATTTTTCTGTGCAGTCGTTTTCGCTTCTCAAGTGATTGATTTCATGAATGAATGAAAACATGCAGATTTGTGTATTTACCATAAAGACAGAAGGATTTTCCTCTTTTGGATGAGCACAAGCACGTTGAGATATGATAAAAACTTTCGAAAAAGAAGAAGAAACCGTATCGACAAAATCATCTCTGAACTGTATACTGGCGGCGGAAAAAGATTACCCATACATGTGAAAAATTTCCATTCTTGAGATTTTAGCAAAAACTCCATGCTGTAGAAATAAAAGATCCTCTTTCATCACTAATGTCAAAATCTGACACCTCTAGAAAGCTCCGTTGCAATTTGGTGCTTTAATTTTTACCAAATGCATAAGAGTAAAAAGAAAGAAATAAAAGTTTCGGAGGCAACAGTTAAATGGGAAAAACACATGAGTAATCTTTTTTGCACCGCCACTATGCAAGCTCAGCGAGGGTGGGTAGGTGCCTGCGTGATGGCTGCAGTGATGTTATTTTTTGAAACGAAGTCCATGGCACTTGAGAAGCGTGAATCAGTGTTACCTTGTTTAACCAAGAGTTTACCTTGCTTCTGTGCGGTTGCAACTCCAGAGGTGAAACAGACCCATTTTCCATGTACCAGTTTTTCATTTCCTGCTGGTATGGAGGGGATACAAGGTTTTTCATTTCCTGCTAGTATGGAGGGGATACAAGGTTTTTCATTTCCTGCTGGTATGGAGGGGATACAAGGTTTTTCATTTCCTGCTCGTGTGGAGGGGATACAAGGTCCTGCACATTGCACTCATTCATCAATGAGTAGATGTTAGGTACCAAAAAAAATTTAGCCAAAGCAGTGAGGCTAATTTTTGCCCAGGTCATGACAATAATTTTGCAGCTGGTGAATCCATGCCTACCTATCTGTATAAAACAGACAAGCATTGAAGGACATTGGCATTTGCACAATGAGAAAAAATCAGCTGAAAATGTTGAAATGAAAAAACGAGTGCAGAAAAAACACCGACAAACCACTGACACACCTACAACAGGGATCCCAGCCGTCCTATATTGTCCTATATTTTTAGACATGTCCTATAATGTCCTATATTTTGGGAAAACTGTCCTATATTTTCAAGTTTTTTTGTCTTTTTCAGCATTTTCCCCCAGCTGGTGTTGAGTTAGGTACATGTTTTTTGATTCTCAGATATTTTCCAAAATGCCAAAAAGAAGTCACTTAAACTGATCCAGTAAACACTGGTTTTGAGTGACCGGTAAACACTGGTTTTGAATTAGCTCTTGTAGCATGCCTCAAACAGACCAATTTCAAGTTTGAACCACAATTCCAATTGCTGTCCTATATTTCCTATATTTTGCTTATTTTCACTCGAAGCTGCAAAAAGATGTGTCATGAAACATCATCATTAATCAGTCCCAGTGATTAAATTGAGGGAAAGAAATGACCGACTGAGTGAATGAAGATTTGTGAATGAAATCTGTTCTCAACATTACTTTTTAACCCATCACAAACCTTCTTTCAATTTACAATGACTTCTTCAACTTTCTCAGCAAAATTAATTTTCTGTCGGAAGTAACCCAAAACAAACGGCTACCTATTCATTTTTTACAAACACAAATTTGAAGTCCAATGTTTAATCAGTGGCTGTTATCACCAGCCAAAAATCGTCCGTTAATGAAACAATAAATTATGTGATTGAAAAAGAAAACGCAAAAACTCCTCTGATAAGGGCCTACCTACCTACACCTGCTTTACTTCCTGGGGCTGGCCAACCATCAAGGTGAGGAAATGTTAGCATGAGGCCAATAGCAGCAGCAAAACTAGACTTAATTGGAATCTAAAATTTTCAGAGCTCTGATGCTTTGCACAAAGTCCCAGAAGTCTCAGTCTTACCCATTCTGTCATCAAATTACCGGTCTGTCTCCAATTAACTTTCTTTCTCTTGGAAGTAAAGCCTTGAATAAATTTTTTCTTTAATTTGAATTCTAAATCTCACATAGGCCTGACGCTTTGCATAAAGTCACAGCCAAATCTTTGAAAACAAATGTTTGTGTAGAGTGGCTTATATGCTATTCTTTTGTCATTTGACAGGGCAATCAAAATCTGATCATTGAATTCTGCAAGAAAGTTGCCCAGGCATTTTTTATTTGGCTACTAAAAATAAAGCCCATTTGTTTAGAAACCTAGCGAGAAGGGCAAAAATTCGAACAACAGGACATGAATACGAATGATAAATTCGTACAAAAGTACGTAAAGGCTGCAGCAAGTTTTGAACACCCCAAATCTTAAACCGGCTGTCTCCTAAAGCAAGATTGACTTGCTACAGGCGGCAAGGCTTGTTTGCTTAAAGGCATTGCCACTCAATCAAGCAATCAGTTAAATCAAACTGGCGAATTTTCCATCAAACCCACTTGCTTTTAGTAACTATTGTCAAAGCAAGTCAATATTGCTTGAGTGCTTAGGTGAAAAATGGCTATAATCATTTTCGAAACAAATTCACAGTTATACTTTTCCTCAGTTCAGCAATCTCAGAGAGTAGGGCCCCATCTGGCAAGAAAAAGTTAGCATAAAAACAGTCCTAGCTTATTTTGTACTATGTAGCACTGGCCCTATAGAATTTACATAGCATTTTATATAATCACATCACTCTTTCATGTGTGATGTTAAGTTTACTTGTGAATTGTTGATTTAAAATTAAGCATAATATCATTAAAAAGTCAAAAACTGAAAAGACAAACAAGTGGGTGGAAGATGGGTGGTTTTTTTTCACTTTTTGCCTTTTGGGCAGGTAGTTGGTGAAACAAAAAAGGTGTCAAGAGTCCTATAAATAGAGCTCTCGAAATTTCGCGAAAAGGGAATAAGCACGAAAAAAACGAATTCTGATTTTTCCACTTTTTTCAACATTTCTTTGCCGATTATGCCTCTGTGAAGTCAGATGACACCAAGTTTATAAAACGACAAAAAACGAAATTGAATCATTAGCACGAAATTCACGTTTAAGAACGAAATTCCACGAATTTTGTCTGTTTCCACAAAAACTCCCATTCCATTGTCATTATCAGCAAAGTGCCATTGACTTTGTGCAAAATTTTTCTCTCAGTCATGTCCACAAAGAGACCAGAGAAATACATCACATCAGTTTTGTCGGCTGTAAATGTAAGATTTTTGTCTCCCAGGATGCACTCTTAGCTTTTCTCAGACTCAAAGTCACTAAGTTAGAAGCAGAACAAAATTGTTTGATTAAAATAAAAAGTGAACTCAGATTAAAAATCTTCAAATGCCTTCAGTCTTCGTATTCCATCAGCAGTCACCCATATGCGATATTAGATTCAGGACAGGTTTCATTCAGCTTCTATTATGAATGGAAATGAGGGGGGAAACCAGCCACTATAAAAAATAATAATTTGGCTGCCTGAGAAGGCAACAAAATGTCATGCAGACAAAATAATGAAATGGTGGTTCAGCTACACAGCACAAAACCAGACAATTGCAACAGGTTTTATTTTAATTCTCAGTGCAAATTTGCAATGCTTCTCTATTTCATTTAGAAGGCCTATTCAAGAGAAAGTCCTGCCAGTTTTCCATTGAACCCATATTCGGCAAACTGCAGTTCAACACCACACAAATCCCTGGGATCAATCTTACAGCCTACTAAAGGCCAAAACCGAGAAAAAAACGAAATTTCACTTTTATTTCAACACTAAAAACGAAATTTTGAACCTTCAAAACGAAATTGACAAAAAATAAAAACGAAATTCCGTGGGCTCTATCTATAAATGTACTATATTTTGGCATCCAAGCTGTCCTATAATGTCCTATAAAATAGGAAAATTTGTCCTATATGTCCTATTATATTTGTCAAAAAGTGGCTGGGACCCCTGCTACAAATAAAAGAAAACAATTTCCTCATTCCAAGCAATGAAAAACAAGATGACCTCAACTAATTTAATGAGAGAATCATGCAAGTGTGAGGTTGGCTTTTTCGCCACATGATTTCAGCAACTGAATGTGATACGTGGGTGTTTTCGACTCAGAATGGAGGACCGCATGTCATCTACAGCGAAGATTGTATTCATTTTAAACTTGTAGGTATCTCTGTCTCTCACTGGTAACCAACCCACCCCGACAGGTGGTTTGCAATTAGGCCACTTCCATGTACAGTGGCGAGAAAATTACTTGTACCATAAGTGCGTGTCATTTTTTAAATCTTTCAGAGAAAGCCGTGAGAATTGTGATGATTTCAGATTAAAAAATGGGATTTTGCTGAGCAGAAACATGCGATAAATCAATTGTGGGAAACCAATATCGATGGGTTCGAGGTTTGCCCGAAAATCTATTAAAAACAGCGCCACATGTGGTACAATTACTTTTCTCGCCACTTTACCTATCAACGTAATTGCTGCTCTATTTCAGTCACTGAAGAATCGTGTTGTTCCCCACACACGTGCTATGGTAATCGTGCCAGTCCAGGAGCTTGCTCTCCAAGTGTACAATGTGTTCCTGAAGTTTGCGACTCCCTTTGGCTTGAAAGTGTGCCTGGCCGTTGGACAAAGGGCATTTGCAAAGGAGCAGCAGGAATTGGTCAGAACCAGTAAGTGTCACGGGTCTAGTTTTACAATGTGCTTAGTAAGTAGGCATATGCATTGAGCACATTTTAGTTGTTTCAAAGATGTATTTTTCTGCTCTATATCTCTAAGGGATACCTGCTGCATTTTTATTTCAGTTTTAACTCCATTCCTGATTGGGATTCAGACCTATTGATGTTATATCATTCCGTTTATGATTTCGACAGGGCCGGTTGGTGGAGCTGACATGATCAGATCAGCTGTGAAGTGGGGACGTGGATGTGGCTTGTTGGTCATCGATCCATCTAGGAATTCATGCAAACGAGAAGCT
>JASGXE010014850.1:0-11385 GCA_030068105.1 Sinentomon sp. SZTP_YWyxl
AGAAACGGGTGGGCCAGCAAGGATTTGCTCACCAGATAATTGATTCTGAATCTCAAAAGAGGTCTCCACAAGTTGACGTTGTCAGAAAAATGGCAGTCGTATATTCAGTCCTCACCACATTTCTTCGTACACTGGTGTCTTTTTTACTCAGACGCCATTTTGAATCAATGGCGTCTTGTCGCCATTTTGAATCAATGGCGCCATTGATGGCGCCAAATCAATGGCGCCATTAGACGCCATTTTGAATCAATGGCGTTTGTCCCGGAAATTATGTACACCAAAATATGTAGCTTCTGAGTGAATATTTTTACCTTAAATTTGATGGCCCCTGATGTGTAAAATTTCCAAAACATAAAATTGACGGCCCCTGTGCAAATAAAGCCGTAAAATTTCTTTGGACCGAAACATGGTCCAATGTACTTTGGGTCATATTTTCCTATGTTTGGACTTTTGGGTGAACCTGTTTTTTTTCAGAATCTCTGTACATGGCATGATATATTTCCTTCTTTTCCCTCTGGAGTTTGACCAAATTTGACCACTTTAGAAGAATACCGAATATTTCCGAAACTCATAAATCTCATCTGACGTTTTCCGCATTCGCGAACCAACACAGTATTGCATTTTCCTGCAATATAATTATGGTATCTTTTAATATGCAATGTGCCGCCATCTCTCCAGGGAAATTAAATTTTCGAACTTCGGGACTCTATTTATCCTGGGCCGGGAAGCAAATTACATTGTCGAACCCGATGCGCGATCACTGAAGCGTAATCAAATCGGGATGAAATTTGCATCAAATGTTTATGAAACAAATGGTGCTCGGAATATGCAACGTGTTAATTTATTTTACCAGACGTCTTGAGCTACGTACTCCTCCACGAAAGACAGCCGAGACGCCATCTTGGGCTCACCTTTTCCAGGTACACATTCCTTGGAGTCTGGCAGGGATGAGCGGAAATTTTACTCCCAGCGCCACGTCGCGGTTCATAGGTAGCGATGTGCTGAACTTGCAAAACGTACGTAAGGGCAATGTTCAATTTTGAAGGAGAGATTGTCAGCACAATAACACCATCAGCGACCTGTTTTAACATATGTTGTTTTATGGGATACAGCAATGACTGCAAGGAGTGAATTTTCTCGCATACATTTGTTCTGTACAAAGGAAATCGCTTGAGGGTAAATGCGAAGTCAAAACACCAAAGAGCCAAACTAAACTAAACTAAAGACGAAAGAAATGGACTGTGAAAGTCACCGGTATCAGTCAGTATATGCGTGGGGCAAAGTTCAGCAATTTCATGCGAGTCTACCTACATGTATTATAGAGTCGACTTCCTTCCGTCGAAAGTTTAAACTGAAACAAAGCAAGTGAAAATACGCTCTGATTATTCGGAAAGTTTTCACATGTTAACTTTAAGGGGTGGATTGGAATGCAAAGGTGTTTCTGGTTTCGTCAAGGAGAGAATCGATCTAATCCATTTCAAACGGCAGAACTATATTGCAAAAGGACGAGCCGATTTGTGATTTACCTTCTTGTCATGCATGAGCCGAAAATTTCTACAAATTAACTTGGATCTCAAAGGTATTAAAACTTATTTTTCAGGAAATGGAATTGAATCTTGGCGGTGCTCAAATTCCCTGATCGAGAATGCAAACTTGAATCTTGAATGTGCTCAAATTTCTTGGTCGAGGACATGAACTTGAATCTTGAATGTGGTCAATTTTTTTGGTCAAGGATACAAACTTGAATCTTGAAATGTACTCACATTTCTTGGTCGAGGACACAAATTTGAATCTTGAATCTGCTCAAATTTCTTGGTCGAGGACACAAACTTGAATCTTGAAATGTACTCACATTTCTTGGACGAGGACACAAATTTGAATCTTGAATCTGCTCAAATTTCTTGGTCGAGGACACAAACTTGAATGTTGAATGTGCTCGGATTTTTGGTGACACAAAATTGAATCTTGAAATGAATTCAAATTTCTTGGTCGAGGACGCAAACTTGAATATTGAATGTGCTCAAATTTCTTGGTCGAGGACACAAACTTGAATCTTGAATGTACTCAAATTTCTTGGTCGATGAGGTCGGGGCAGAAACTTGGTTCTTGAATGTGCTCAAATTTCTTGGTCGAGGACACAAACGTTTATCTTGAATGTGCTCAAATTTTTTGGTCGAGGACACAAACTTGAACCTTGAATGTGCTCAAATTTCTTGGTCGAGAACACAAACTTGAGTCTTGAATGTGCTCAAATTTCTTGGTCGATGAAACAAACTTTGAATTTGAATGTGCTAAAATTTTTTGGTCGAGGACACAAACTTGAATCCTGAATGTGCTCAAATGTCTTGGTCGAGGACACAAATTTGAATCTTGAATGTGCTCAAATTTCTTGGTCGAGAACACAAACTTGAATCTTGAAATGTACTCAAATGTCTTGGTCGAGGACACAAATTTGAATCTTGAATGTGCTCAAATGTTTGGTGACACAAACTTGAATCTTGAAATGAACTCAAATTTCTTGGTCGAGGACGCAAACTTGAATCTTGAATGTGCTCAAATTTCTTTGTCGAGGACACAAACTTGAATCTAGAATGTACTCAAATTTCTTGGTCGATGAAGTCGGGGCAGAAACTTGGTTCTTGAATGTGCTCAAATTTCTTGGTCGAGTACACAAACTTTTATCTTGAATGTGCTCAAATTTTTTGGTCGAGGACACAAACTTGAACCTTGAATGTGCTCAAATTTCTTGGTCGAGAACACAAACTTGAGTCTTGAATGTGCTCAAATTTCTTGGTCGATGATACAAACTTTGAATTTTGAATGTGCTAAAATGTTTTGGTCGAGGACACAAACTTGAATCCTGATTGTGCTCAAATGTCTTGGCCGAGGACACAAATTTGAATCTTAAATGTGCTCAAATTTCTTGGTCGAGAACACAAACTTGAATCTTGAAATGTACTCAAATTTCTTGGTCGAAGACACAAACTTGAATCCTGAATGTGCTCAAATGTCTTGGTCGAGGACACAAATTTGAATCCAGAATGTGCTCAAACTTCTTGGTCGAGGACACAAAATTGAATCTTGAATGTGCTCAGGTTTTTTGGTGACACAAACTTGGATCTAGAAATGTACTCAAATTTCTTGATCGTGGACACAAACTTGAATCTTGAATGTACTCAAATTTTTAGGTCGAGGACACAAACTTGAATCTTGAACGTGCTCAAATTTTTTGGTCGAGGACACAAACTTGAATCTTGAATGTGCTCAAATTTCTTGGTCGAGGACACAAATTTGAGTCTTGAATGTGCTGAAATTTCTTGGTCGATGATAAAAACTTTGAATTTTGAATGTGCTAAAATTTCTAGGTCGGGACAGAAACTTGGTTCTTGAATGTGCTCAATTTTTTTGGTCGAGGACCCAAACTTGAATCTTGAATGCTCTAAAACTTCTTTTTCGGGACTAAATTGAGTCTTGAATGTGCTCAAATTTCTTAGTCGATGATGCAAACTTTGAATTTTGAATGTGCTAAAATTACATAGGTACTTGAATCTTGAATGTGCAAAATTTTCTTGGTCGGAGCAGAAACTTGGATCTTGCAGGTTCTTAAAATTCTTGGTTGGATGCACAAACTTGTGTCTTAACGGTGCGGAGATTTATTTGTCGAGGGCACACATTTTCGGAGAAAAGATTTCATTGGCCCAATACAGCGTCGAGGGAAAGAGTCCATCATGCGCACTGAAGTAAATACTTGCAAGCAGTCTATTAAGTCAATGCTTGAAAAAAGGCTGTACATACATTATTCACTGATCCCATGGCCATTGAATCATTAAAGTATAACTTATCTTTTGCCCCTGCAAACTGAAATTTCCAAGTGTGTTATGAGTTCCTTTGCATTCTGTCCAGCCATGCTACCAGAAGAATGTATTTGACTTCGAGTTTCTCTTCCCATGGAGATAACTGCCACAATGGCGGTCATCTTTATGACTGCGAGCCAACCTGTGACGACGACTTTACTGTGCAAAATTAGCAAGAATTTGTGGTGGAAGTTAAGCACATCAGCTCTTTTCAAATAACGATGCCTTCCAAGAATCTCAAAGAAATCCGCCAAAATTATAGCGTTGGTAAAAACATGTTATAACCCTTTCCAATATGCAACGGCATAATTTGGGCTGATTATTGCAATCACTTTCCTCGAAAGATTATTCTTGTCCCTTGAGCCTGTGCCGACTGGCAGGACTTACCCCTTATTCTCCGACTTCCACTCAATGCTGAACCTCTCTCTCCAGGTGAACTTCAGAAATAAGCCAATTTATCGCATATAAGGCTTTACCATTCAGTCCTATAACCTATAGGGCCAAACCTAAACTGCCCTTCTCCACCAGTAGATCTGTATCAAACAACCTATTTTCAATTAACAATCAAAAAATAAAGAACAATCATAAAAAAGCATAGTGAGTTTTCAACATCTGCACAATACATAATACAGTCATTATCATCAACACCAATTGAGGAAGCAATCTTTCTTCTTTTGAGGAACACGTTTCCCGCCGTCAGCAGTGACAACTAGGTACATAGACTGGGCACTCTTCCCTGAATAAGCACTCTCCAAAGTCTCTCCAAATTGCTCCTTCTCTAGTTTCAATGGATTCACTTCCAGAAGGCACGGTCAAACTCTTGTGACCAAATCCGTTGTTTCCTCCTCTTGAGGTCACCGGAACGTAAACAAACTGGTGCCCTGACCAAGAGCAAGTTCTCCCAAGTGCACCTCTTTGGCCACAGTTGCACCCTCAAATTCAATCAGCAGCCGCCTTCTTCTGCTGAACTGCAACTGAAATGAGCTTGTCAAACTTGAAAAATCTCCTTTATAATGTTCCCATTGAACCGATCGACTAGTCCCGTTGATAGGACACACCAAGCTCAGCCATTTCATCAACAGCTTCCTTAAAGAAGCCCACCCATCCAAATGGCTTGCAATAATTTGTTTCCCCCCACCCACCTAAAGGAATAGAAAGAAGAAAGAAATTAGCACATTCAACACACCTACCGTTACAAGCCCTTTACAGGGAATAATGATGGTAGTGATGTGGCCCATTGAATTTTCCACGGGAGACTTGAATTCGACCTTTTGTAGAACTGTCACGATGCTGTAAAACGTCAGGAGTTCGTTTTTTCAGAAATTTTTCATAGACTAAAAACTGCGAGTCCTAGTGTGGAAAGTGCGCTGTAGAATACCATATAAAATGTAATTTCAATTTCATTGAAAAAAAAATAAATATTTTATGTTCGAATCATAATGGTGGGGAGTTGATACAACACGGAAAACACAGAAAAAAACTTTAGCGAAAGCTAGAAAAAAAGCTGAAAAAAACATAAAAAATCATTTCGGTGTTTGTACACTCCTCATCAAAAGCATTCGAACATATAGGAGTTCATTATTGACTCAGGCGCCATTTGGAATCCATGCCAGCATACGCCGCAAAACATCATGACACTCGTGTGAAGCATGAAGTTGCACCAAGCCCTGGTGAATTTAAATGGTCCCTGTGTCAACCAGAACTTTGAAGTATCGCCTATGTTCGAGGACTTTTGATTGGTTCCGTAAAAAAATATATGGACAGATGGAACAAAAACACAAAGAACACGCAGAAAAAATAAATCAATTTCAAAACATGTTTTAAAGACATTGATAAAATCCAGCAAAATAAATAGAAAGCAAACAAAAAAAACGGCTGCAGTGCGAAGGAACTGTCCAAGCTGATGAGTCACAAATGTCCTCGTAAATCGGAATGAACCGGTCAATGGCGGCCGCACAACCACAGCGCAGCTTCAGGCCCTCGTCGTCCTTCTGTGTGACTCATCTGCCAAGAGCTTGCTGGATTGTTCAACAGCTTATGGCTATATACACCGTTTATCAAAAGTCTTCGAACATAGGAGCTCGGTTTTAAACTCAGGGGCCATTCAGAATACATGACGTTGCGCGCTGCAAAACTTCATGACACTTGTGTAAGGTGTGCAGTTGCATCTCGCACTGTTGAAATTTGATTTGATGGCCCCTGTATCAGCCTGGCCTTTAAAATATCGCCTATGTTCGAGGACTTTTGATAAGCTCCGTATAATGTTTCGGGAACCTGATTGACCCAACGCTGCGGCGGTATGAGTTGTCATTGAAACTCCTGTTCCGGGGTGTGCGTGCGACGGTGTTCTTGTTGAAAGAACTTCAGGTAAACACCCATACACGATGCAAGGGAAAGCTTTTTAAAAGCCGTTATATCCACGCAAATATTCATTGCACTGGTAATTCACATACAGAGTCAACAAATGTCTTCGAACATGAGAGAAATTTTAAAGGTCTATGGCTATAACTGACCATAACATTTTAAAACATCGATATAGCTGACCATAACATTTTAAACACATCGATATAGCTGACCATAACATTTTAAAACATCATTTAAAATACGTCTCGGAAAATGTGACCTTCTTGTAAAAAAATTTTATTATGGCGATTCCCTTCTACCACAAAGTTCGTGGACGGTGTTTTGTCTTCAAGAAAAGCTAAAAAAAGTGGCATCCAATTTCAACCGGTGTTGATGCAACATCTCACCTTACACAAGTGTCATGATGTTTTGCAGCGCGCGACGCCATGTATTCTATAAATGGCTTTTAAGTGAAACCCGAGCTCCTATATGTTCGAAAACGTTTTGTAACGGATTTATATGTAACGGATTATAGCGAACACGGATGAAAAACACAGCCACCGTGCTCGCTATCATAGCGAACACGGATGAAAAACACAGCCAAAGTAGAGCACTGCTCTACTTTTGAATGTGGCAGCCGGGTACCCGGGTGAAAAAACGAACCCGATCGTCCACACTGTGTTTCCACCGTCGTGTATGCTCGCTATTAGGTACAATATTTTCATTATGACTGTATTAAATTTGGTATACACACCTGTATTTGCATCGATATGGCGTTTAAAAACAACTCTCGGAAAATATGATCTTCTCGGAAAATCTTTTAAAATGGCGGAACCTACAATGACAAGAATACCAAAACCATATTTACGGATATCTTCCCAAAAATGCTTTTATTCACTCAGATATTATCCCATGTTTTGTGCACTACTTTCAGGAGTGGAATGACTGCAACCTCCGATGGGACCCGGCCAAACACGGAAACATAAAGGACTTGAGGATATCACCGGAGAAAGTCTGGAGGCCGGATGTCCTGATGTACAACAGGTAAACTGTATCTTGTCCATAAAAGATGCGTACTACCATCCCCATTGCGTAAATGTATCAGAAATAAGATTTCTGCGGCCATTCCCCACTGCAGCTAACCCTCAGCTTCAACTCAACAGCTCTGTTAATGGACAGATTTGTGCGAAAATTTCATTTCTTTACAGCTCATTCCACTTGAAGATATGAGCTGAGAATTCTTCACATTATTCACATTCTTCAAATACACAGATAAACTTTAATTTCAATGCCGAGAATGAAGTTTTCGACCGAGTTTTCATTGTTTAAAGAATTCTGAATTCACTCTGAGCACACTTGGGAGCATTCTTTGATGCAACTTTGAAGCAGTTTTGAAGCAACTTTGGAAGCTTGGAGTGGAGTTTGTTCCAATTCGAATGGATAACACCTGCAGCAGGCAGCCTGCCCAATATGAACCGAAAATCTGTAGAAATAGCCCCACAAGAGAAGATTGGAAACTAGCAAATAGCAGGGATTGTCAAGTGACTTTTGGTAAACGCTGTATGTAGCTTTGGGAGTGTTTAGAGTCAGTTTCAAATTTGCAAAATCATCAAAATGGTAAATCTCAAAATTCATCAAAATATTAACTAAGCATTCAATTCCTATTTAAATTCGAGGAACCTTTCCACCTTCTTACATAGCCTGAGGTGCTTTTCAAAGTGCGCGCGATTTAATATCTTGAAAATTGTAATATCTGATTAGTATTAACAGGAAATTTGATCGAAACGTTGCCATATATCTCTTCATATTTGGCTCCTCGAAACTGAGATGCAAAATGTGTTTGCGATAATAAACTAAAATCAACTCCATGTTCGGAAGATAATTTTCCAAGAAGGTATCTCGAGTTCAACAAATAATATGAAATTTCATGCTTCTCTGGAACATTCCATGCTGTAGACGTTTCAGCAGGAAATATGGAGATTATGTTAACCAGCAATAGTGCATGAAATGTGCTAATTGCGTTTGGCAATAAGCGCGGACCATTTGAGATTACCTCCAACTGGAAATTTTGGCATATTTGTGAAATTTTCGCTGCATGCGTGTTTTGTGCATAACATGGCAGCAATTCGAAATCACGTTTTACGCATACCTACAAGGAAGCGCAGGGTGCTATTATATTTACAACAGTGATTGCCGGACAAAGCAAACAAAAAAATGTTTCCGTGTTTCGCTTGGGGACATTAAGTGCGTTTCCTCCAGGAAAACACAGTTCTACAGATGTGTTTTAAATACACAAATTTTGGATTGAAAAAATGTGCAGGCTGAAATAGATTCTTCGACTGATTTTCAGGCTGAAATTGAAATAGTTTTTTTTTTCGCTGCAAACTGGCAAAATGTCAGCAGAACATAAAATTGACAGCGGGATGAAGTCTTTCGTTAAGCGTGGCATATTTAAAGCAATACATCTGGATTGCAACCGTTAACCCGACAATCCCAGATTAAAAAATCCTTTCATTTCGTTTGCACTTCGTTTGAACCTCGTGACTTCTTCAAATTCACCTATATGTGTGTGCAGAACGGTGTTCAGCGATCCTTGATCATAAAAGTGTGCTTTTAATAAAGTGCACAAGACAAACAGAGAGTGGTCGATTTGTTCAAATTGAGTTCAATCTTGGTAAGAGTGAACTTAATTCAAGCATGATTTGTCTATCCAATAGAGAAAGATAAATCTTGTTCAAATTATCAGTTCACTCTAAGTATAAGAGTGAACTTAATTTAAACATAATTTGTCTCTCTATAACAGAGAGAGATAAATCTTGCTCAAATTATAAATCAACCATTGTGAGAGGGACTTTTATTTTAAGCATGATGTGTCTCTCTAACAGAGAGAGAAAGAGAGAGAGAAAGAGAGAGAAAGGGAGAGAGAGAAATCTTGTTCAAATAAAGTTTCCTGTAAGAAAGAGTGAACGTAATTTGAACATTATTCATCTCTCTAACAGAGAGAGATAAATCGTGTTCCGATTGTATAATTATTCTCTAACAATAAGAGTAAACTTAATTTGAGCATGATTAACTATCTCTGTTAGTTTACGCGCAGTCTGTTAGTTTTAGGCGAGTTCGTAGGCTTCTCCTACACATGATGTTTGCAGACCTCTGCGTTTCCGTCACCAAAGCAGACTCAGAAATGTTGTCCATAATACATCATTATGGTTTATATTGATTTGCTGTAGTTATGTGAAGATTTCTCGTTTATCACACCCTCCTGGACTCATAAAACTAGAAACGCCCAAACCTTTTTGACGCATGTTATGTTGTAAAACAAGCAGCCGTATTCCCCAAAGCCACTACTCTAACCCTAACCCTAAACTTGAAAAATAGCCAATTTCACATTCAGATGCATCTTTCTCAGCGATGGGAAAAGAATATTGTTTGTTTATAGAAATAAACGTTTCCAGCATATACAGGGTGTGGCAAAAGTAACCGAACACCTGAATCTTTTATGCCAACAGGTGCCCTGAATTGTGGCACGCCGGTGCCTGTCAGCCCAGAAACGCCTTGAGATGTGCTTCCTTCTTTCGATAACAAACGTCAACCGACCAGAGATCAAAGAATTTTAACGTGTCACTTCCGGTGTCGCTAAACGAGATGGCGGTGTTGTTCTGCCCCGTTATTAGGCTTGCCAATAATTTAGAGTACGCCAGGTTGGTTATGAGGTTAGGTTGGGCTTCGTTTAGCTAAGTTAGGTTAGGCTAACATACCCAACCTGGAGTGTGGGAGGGATGGACCGTACAACACCTGTATCAGACACCAACCCAGCTTCACAAACAACTCCACACCAACATCCTCCATTTGAGCACCCGCCAAACGCCAAAACCAGCCATACGATAAGCGTTACCACACAAGGAAACCCACCGCAATGAGCCAGTGTTTTGGGCTGACAGGTTTCGGCATGCACCAAGTCCTGGCGGCGGTTGAACATTTGTGAAGCAGGTGTTCGGTTACTTTTGCAACACCCTGTACATACAGGGTGTCCCGAAAATCAACCACACAAAAATATCAGAATAGATTCCGCAGGACCATACAAATCGAACTTAATCAGTGGAAAAAAGTGATCCGACCCCCTATTTCTGAGTTATACCCCCCAAACCCCCCCAAAATGGACCCTTTTGGGGTATTCATTGGGGAAGGTAAGATGTCACCATAGAGCAGTGGAATTTTCAGAATAGGTACTATGGAACAAGGAAAACAAACAATGTCCAGTGACAAAATACGCTCCGACCCCCCATTTCCACGCAGTGGCCCCAAAAATCCAAAAAAGCCCGATTTGGGGTTGCTTTGTGGTAACTGAGATATGGCAATTATGGGTCATCGTATAAAAGTGATATTTTACAGGCATATTCCCAAAGGTATACTGAATACAAAATGTTCAGGCGCAAAAAGTCCTCCGACCCTCCGTTTCCACGCAGGAGCCACTCAAAAACCGCTAAAAAGCTTCTCGTTTTCGGGGGGTTCCCATTGTTACCATGGTAATGTTGTGGGTTGCCATGACAACAACCGGAACCCCCGAAAACGAGAAGCTTTTTAGCGGCTTTTGTGTGGCTCTTGCGGGGAAACGGAGGGTCGGAGAACTTTTTTTCACTGAACATTTTTTGTTCAGAAAACCTTTGAGAATATGCTTGCAAAATATCGCTTTTAGACGACGACCCATAATCGCCATATCTCAGTTACACCAAAACAACCCCAAATCGGGCTTTTTTGAATTTTTGGCGGGCCACTGCGTGGAAATGGGGGTGTCGGAGCGTATTTTGTAACTGAACATTTTTTGTTTTCCTTGTTCCATAGTACCTGTCCTGAAAATTGGACTGTTATATGGTGAAATCTTACCTCCCCAATGAATACCCCAAAAGGGTCCATTTTGGAGGGTTTGGGGGGCATAACTCAGAAATGGGGGGTCGGATCACTTTTTTCCACTGATTAAATTCGATTTGAATGATCCTAGGGAATCTATTCTGATATTTTTGGTGGTTGATTTACGGGACACCCTGTATATTTTGCATTAAATTGGTCATTTTTCAATCTTAATAAAAAAAAAGAGAGGAGAATGCTGGGTGTTTCGAGATGAAGGAATGGAAAGGTTGAAAATGCCACGGTCGAAAAAATTGAAAGGGTTTTTCGGTCACCGGGAAAA
>JASGXE010014851.1:0-11964 GCA_030068105.1 Sinentomon sp. SZTP_YWyxl
CCAGGGGCTCTGCCCCTTGGAACCCCGCTGGGGCGCTGCCCCAGACCCCCTCTAGGCTGCACCCAGATTCTTCTGCGAGATAAGACCCCCTGGAAATCTTCACACCCCCCAATTTCGAAATCCTGGCAAAACTACTGTGAATGGCACAGCTGAGTTTGCATGATCGATGCTGAGGGGGGTATATGAGTGGATTCTTCAAAAACCATGGCAACCCCCTCAGCATCGATCATGCAAACTCAGCTGTGCCATTCACATCTTCATCACCCTTGATCCTCCAACCATCTCCAGCACCAGCTATAATCCCAACAGTACCAGCGACAATCCCGACAGTTGAGTTCACAGCCAGACCAAAAAGGCAACGTCGTCCTCCAGACAAACTGAACCTCTAGCAGACGACATCTTCATTTCATTTCATCTGATTTTATCCTTCTGACAGCACGTGCTCCGTGTTCCACTTCGTTTTTAGCCTGTGACCTTTGATAATGAGCCCACCAGCGGTTCAAAATCGATAAGAGTTGGGACGACTTCGGAAGTTTCACCTCGTGACTGCCTCAACATGGATAAATCAATAGTAAGTGTACTTTCCCAGAAAAACTTCTTCCCATGAATGAAAATTTTCCCACATCTTTACGAAATGACCACAAACGTAGCTTACAATCATGATCCTTGCGAGAAAGATACGTCGGCGGGTTAATTGAGGAATACATATCCTCCCATACCCTCCGACTTTTGCCAGAATTTGGGCTATCCCATACAGACGAAAACGCCTTCTTCTTTCACCCAATATCTTCCAGCCCAGCATTGATATCATCTCTGTGACGCTACTCTGATGCCTATAATCCCCCAGGACAAACCGAGCTGCTCTGCGCTGGATCTTTTCGACTGCCGCAACTTGCACGGCGACCCAAGGATCCCAGGCAGTGACAGCATACTCCAAGACGGGCCTTACAAGGCTAATATAAGCGCGCTCCCTGATCACTTTCGAGCATTTTCGGTAATTTCGTTTGACGAAGTATAGCGCCCTGTTGGCTTTTGTGGCCACCATGCGAACGTGCCCCGCCCAATCGACTTGAACCTGACTCCCAGATAAGTGATTTCCTCCTGCGGAGGAAGCACCCTGTCCCCTAGAAGATACTGAAATTCAAATGCATTCATTTTGGTCGAAAAGCGGATAAAATTGCACTTATTTAGGTTAACAATCATAGAGGACATTGAACACCAGTCCATCAATTTGTTTAAGTCATTTTGTAAGACAGTACTATACTCAACACCATTAACGTGTGCGTAAATTATGCAGTCGTCAGCAAATAAACGAGTACGCGACTTGATGTGCCATATTAGGTCGTTAACATGTATAGTGAAAAGCAAAGGACCCAAGATGCTTCCTTGAGGGACCCCGGACGTGACAGGCAACGGATCAGAATACTGATTACCGACTCTAACCAACTGTGACCTTCCTCCAAGATGCCCCACAACCCAATTAACGGTGGTTTGGTCTATACCCATAGGAACGCTAACTTGTTAACCAAGATACTGTGGCTGACGACATCGAAAGCCTTAGAAAAGTCTATAGCAATTGCATCAACTTGCGTTCCGGACTCCAGAGCATCTGAGCTGATGTCCTGGGAGATCCCAACCGACTACCCACCCTCCAGAGAAATAAGGCACACCCTGTGCCGTATGCTGGTACCAAAGGGGGGACACAATCGCACGGATAAGGGTACATACAGCGTTTTTTCTTAAAATGTTTCCCTGTTGCCGTGCAATTGTGTCCCCCCCGTATAAATGACTTAACCCAAAAGCAGTAAGCTGAGTCGAGCAAGAGAACCCCGGTCGGAGGCCATGTTGAGCATTCGATAGTAGATTATATCTCTCCAGGAAATGTCTTATATGTTTAGCAAGGAAAAGCTCCAACATTTTGGAGCATGTATTTAAAAGGCTTATTGGCCGTTAATTTGCTGGGTCAGATCGGCTGCCCTTTTTGAAAATAGGAAACACTACAGACCGCTTCCAACTTTCTGGCAGATCACCTTGTCGAAGGCTGGCGTCGCATATGATTTTTAAATATCTTGACACAGCAACAGGTACAAGTTTAAGGAACCTGATGCCTGCAGGACCCTGACCTTCACTCTTTTTTGATTCCATTCTCTTAATCATGTTTACTATCATTGTTTCGGTGATCTCTGGAGGTCCACAAGGGCTAACAAGAGGAGCGTCAGGCCTAACTGCGGGGTTTCCTGTGAGAAAAACTTTTGCAAAAGTTGAATTCAAAAGATTTGCTTTCTCATGTGAATCTGTTACCATCTCCTGCAAATCATCGCCCGCCAGCGCTGGTATTTCAGCCCCTGTTCGTCTTCGTGTGCCGTTAAGCGCCAAAACTTTCCCAGCTGGCCACCCTCAGGCGAAAAGGAAGAAAGATACTGAGCCAGCGCACGATGTTTCAAACCATTGTATGTTGTCAATGCAGATCTATATGCTCGTCGGCTCTGTGGGGAACCCTTCCTCTGTTTAAACAGGGCTCGAACTCGCCTTTTCTGGCGTGTTAAAGCGTTGGTAACCCATGGCGGCCGAGTAGAAAATCCGGCTAATTTATCCAAGAGAAACCTGTTCATCCCCTCTGAATCGGCTTTGGCATATAAAAACACCGAATTTTCTTTCAAATAAAGGCAAAGGCTGCTTGAGGCATTGGGATAGCCGAACCAAACGGTGGTCCGACATGCCATCATCCACCTCAAATTCAAAAGATATCTCGCGGCCTGACCAGATAGACATCCAAGAGGTGGTTTCCTCTTGCGGGGACCTTCGTGCACTCTAGAAGTGAAAACTTGTTTGCAAGGGACAGAGTTTTTCTATTTAAGGAAACCCCATCCGCGGGATCCTGTGCCACCTGATTTCGTTCCCACAGCACGTCGGATAGGTTGAGGTCGCCTAGCAAAAGAAGCGGCGCTTCAGCGCGTTTTTGAAGCTTGTAGCGTTTCAGACAGTCTTATTGAAGACTGTCTGAACTGCGCCAAAAAACTCAATGCCTGTAGAGGGTGGACGGTAAGCAACGAGTACATGAAAAACCCATGAGTTATCAGGTCCACTCACCTTGCATAACAGGAAGTTCAAATGTAGCATCAGCGTAAAGCAAGGCACAGTTGAGCAGAGAAGAGACTAACAAGAAAACTCGTCCCCCAGAGCAGTTTCTGTCACGGCGAAGTTCAGGTCAGTTTCAAAGATGCATTCGAAATTTCCTTGGATCAGGCCCATGCGGAAGCTCCGGACATGGTGAGTGGCTAATTGTCCCAATTCTCGTTCTATGGTGACTCCGAATGAAGCACAGACCACATCCTTCTAGATGGCATTTTTTCGGGTTATGTCCTTCGGGCGGACAATAATTGAGAACGGACAATTCAACTCAACAATCAAGAGTGTGCCGGACATTCAACTCAATATGCCGAACACTCCAACTTAATGCACCGGGCAATCCAACTTGGGGTCACACCACCTCAGTACAGGGTGTTGAGAATTTAAAAATAAAATCACATGAAATCGTCATCGCGATGAGCAATATACAGGGCATCTTGCATTTATTCACCCATGCGTACTTTGATTTTCCGTTTCTTTAAAATCTTTATTGAAAATCTGAGGCAATACCCAACCATTATCCATGAGGTTAGGTCAGTCCAGGATAGGTTCGGTTAGGTTTGGACGAACTCGACAACATCGTGCTGTGATTCTAGGATCTAACCTATAACCTAACCTAAAACCATACTGGTTGGGCATTTGCATCAGATTTCAATTTAGTTTTTCAAAAAGCTGAAAGTCAAAGTGGATGGATCCATCAACCACCATTGCTAAAAACTGAGCAATGCGATTTTGAAATAAAAGTTGCATGCGGCTCAGGTCCGAACATCGTGGCGCAGTGGTTAGCGCGTTCGACTCCCACCAAAGTGGACCGAGTTCGATTCCCCGTCGGGGCACGAAATTTACTGTGGCACAAATGGTGCATCCTCCCTCAGCGAGGCACAGTAAATGAGGTCGGAAGGAGAGACTTAGTGGCCAGTCTCTTAGTCCATCGGATGGGATTTTAAGAAGGAGGTCCCGTGTGCAGAATCGCACTGTGCACGTTAAAGAGCACCTAGCTCCAGTCAAAGGGAGGCTGGCAGGTAACAATACACAGAAGCCACACAATTTCCATATAGTGCTGGCCGGTCATCCTGCGGGTTGGTTATAGCCGGAAAACTGGTAGCACGGATGGCTGTGGTCGGCCTGGAGCAGTGTGGGTGCTGGATCAGTTACACTGACCAGTGTATGCCGGTTCCCGCGGAAATCCCAGCTAAACCGACCACAGTAACACAGCAAGAACTCCCCCTGCCACATGCCAAGAAGGCGTTCGCAGGTGTAGAATAATGATAATAATAATAAAAAATAGGTTGTTCGCCCGAAGTAAACCAGATTCCTCTCCAGTTTCACGCCGGGTTAAAATTTGCTGAGTGCCAGGTTTTCGCAAAGCCATTGTTCCCTTTCATGGTTATAGACAAAATGGGCAAAGTTGATTGTAGTGTGAGGCGACGCACCAAAAAACCGGCTCGAAAAGGTGGGAGGAAACAGTAGCGGGAGTTGGCCTCCACGTTTTGTGCAGTCTTTTCTTTACAGGGACATTTTGTATAAAGAAGTAAACGATTTCGCGGCTGTCGATTTTTTCAGTAACTTGTGGGCCAAAATTATGCTCTCGGTACAGCATTTGACACTTTTAAAGTGCGTCGTTTTCAAAATCGCAGCAAAAGTAAGGTGATCGGAGCGGGGGTACGACAGTAATGTCCAAATTGTTCAAAAAACATTCTTTGCCTGAATGTCCGAGTTTTTTCATTTAAGCGCGAATGGAGAACTGAAATTGCAGAAAGCGCTGGTAGCTCAGTGGTAGAGCATTGGTCTCGAGATCGCAAGACCGTGGGTTCGGATCTCGTCATGGGCAATTTTTTTTTTTTTAATTTTCGTTTGGCACATGCTTGCTCAAACAAACCAAATCATGTGATTGGTTTGAATGGTAAAACAACCAAACGTGATTTTGAAATTTTCCAGATATCATAATACGTAATACATGTGCCTGTTTTCCAGTTGTTGACAAAAACAGCGCAGATGTGGCCTCAAGCCACTGCAGGTTGGTACCAATTGCAAAGGGATTGTCAGCAAGTTTCGGATCAGCCCTGCGACAGAAGTGCACATTTTAAAACCATCAGTAGCGGAACGACCAGCAAACCGGAGAGATCGTGGTGTAAAATTTCAGAAAAGTAAAATTATCAAAAGATTGAGAGGTGAAAACCGACAGGCTTCAGAAGATTCAGGACCCCAGCCCAAATTCTCCGATTACCTGTTTTTGCAAAATCAGCCCATCCTTTTCTGCAAAAATCTTGTCCCCTTGATCTCCCTGGTACACTTTCCCGTATGTCTCGCACCAGCAGACTTTCCTGAATCAACGTGATTTTAATACTCAATAAGTGGCGTAATTCGTCGCTTTGGGTGTCGCCAGTTTTTATTTGTCCGCAAGAGGCGCGAATGTCGCTCGGTGGCCTACTGCGACAAGTAAAATGCATTGCGACTATACGGCGGTCGCGGGTTGTCACCCACGGAATGTTTCATTTCTCTGGAACCGTTTCACGGATTTTGACAGAATTTTTTGTGCTGGAAAGCAGAAAAATGTGCGATTTTGGACGTGTATAACAGCCCCGAATTTTTCGCTGGTAAAAGCTGAAATATTGGAGATATACAAAAGTGTCCAAGTTAAGATGTGATAAAATTCCGGGTTCCTGCCTCACATTTTCAAAGATTGCGCGATTTTTTCCGCTGTAACATGGTTTTGACCTGCGGAAGAGTTGTAGAGGAAGCTTTCAGCTTTCCAAAAATACCGAAATCATTGAATTTTATCATCATTTTATGAATAAAAACGCGACATGGAAGCATTATTTTTTCGTTGCGTCGAAAACAAAAAATGCTTCCATGTCGTGTTTCTTCTCCATAAAATGGTCAAATGATGTTCTAATTCAATGATTTTGGTATTTTTGGAAAGCTGAAAGCTTCCTCTATAACTCTCCCACAGCTCGAAACCATGTTACCACGGGAAAAATCGCGGCCTCCAAGGGAGACGCGGCCTCATCCCCGCTTATTCTTGTGCAAAAAATAAAATGCATTCTTCCGCGTCGCGTTCTCCCTAAAAAAAAAAGTATCAAATGGTGTTCAAATGCAATGATTTTGGTGTCTGTGGATAGCTGAGGGCTTCCTCTACAACTCTTCCGCAGACCAAAACCATGTTATAACGGAAAAAATCGCGCAATCATTGAAAGTATTAGGCAGGAACGCAAAATTTTATCAAATCAAAATTTGAACATATTTTTTCCCCACATGACTTTCAAGTTTTGCCCGTGAAAAGTTCGGGATAATTTTATAGTCCTGAAAAGGTCTAATTTTCAGCTTTCCAACACAAAAGATTTAATCAAAATCCGTCATTTGGTTCCAGAGAAATTAAACAGTTCGTTGCCGATGCACAGCGACGCAGAAATCAACCACAGCCAGGAAAACCGGCCTCTTGACGCGACGGCAGAGAAAGGAAAAGAGCGAAAATTGGCGATCGATGGGCGGGGATGGGCAATGAGAGTTACGGCACTTATAAGTATTAGAATCACGTTGCCTGAATCTTGCAATTGTTGCGACCATGTTGTTTGTTTGCATTGGAACAAGTCTGCAGCACGTATTGTTCCTCCTACAGCGCCAAACATTTTTGCTGTGGGCCTTTTTTGCTGCAGGCATTGTGATTAAATTTTAATAAACAATAAAAAAATAAATAAAAACGACCATTCTGAAAATGATCAGACGTCATCAGGATCGGAGAAGTGGGATAGAACGGACCGAGGCAGAAGTGGACTGAGGCTGAATTGGACAAAGGAGGGAGATTTGGAGGGAGTTTTTGAATGGAGGTGGTAGCTTACATCTGTCCTTATAACTTAACTTAACCTAACCTAACCTAACACGCAAAATTACAAAAATCAGCCTCCAAAAATGCAAAAATTCTGCCTCGGTCAACTTCTGCCTCAGGTCGTTCTGCCCCAGTCACCAGTCCCATTTCGAATTGATATTCTCCTCAATCGATTTTCCTGTTAAATTCATACCCAGCGATCGAGACGCTACCTGAAACTCGAGAGGCCTTCGTGTTGCTTTTGAACGACCTCCAAGAGAATATACAAAGTTATGATGATATCCAAACTCGAGAGAAGTTCGTGTCGTTTTGGAAGGAGCTCTTAGAGAAAACAAAAGATGGGGACACGAAAACTCAAGAGGAATTCGTGTCGCTTTGGAATGAACTCCGAGACAATGATCGCGGACATTACACGATGATCCTGGATGACGAATTGGGAAAACTCATCAAAGGCGGCGAACCCAACTTGGCTGAAACCGATGCAGAGTCCAAGTTGGTCAATATGATGGCAGAGATCTGGAATAACCGCGTTTTCAGTTTGGATCGTCTCACCCCCCTACAAAAGAAGGCAATAATGAACACTGTTCAAAGGATCAATCGAGAAAGATGTTAGTTCAAAATTCCGCAAGGCAAAATTTCCTTCGGACCCATTTTGCAGCGCGGAAATTCAAAACTGTCAGCATATTGACGAGAACCTCTCATCATTTGTTGTCCATCAGGGTTTTGTCTGGTCATTTTACCCTTTCCACATGCCGGCCTATATTTTTCTGGCACTCTTCCATTTCATTCATCAACAGACCCTGGATGCTTACCGAGGTGGGCACCAGTCTGGACAGAGGCCGCAGTTGGCGGCTTCAAATCAACCGTATCATTTCGTTTTTATTCCAATTCCACATGCAGTACAGTGCGTCCAAATATGGGCACCAAATTTTGGGCACCAAATTTTGGGCACCAAATTTTGGGCACCACAAATGACATTCTGTTTTGATGGCAAAACAAAGAGTTGTCCAGTCGTTGCGAGTCGAAGACAGGGTGCGCTGTTTCTGGGCGGTCGTTATTTCGCTGGAGATGGTTGTGTTATACAGAGCCTTGGAAGTCGTACCGCGGCCACTGAGGGCCGCGTATTTTCGAAACCTACCGAAATCGTATGTTGCACTGACGTCATTGCCACAAACTCATCAACACACAACTGATGAATTTTTTTAAAGCTATTTCAACCTGACCTAACCTTTCCTAACCTCCCTTGACCTGCTCTTGGTTTCCGCCTCCCGCCTGGTGTCCTCCAGCCGAAAAATTGAAAAAAAGTCCCCAGCCAGGAAAATCTAAAAAAAAATCGGTACTTGCTGGAATCGATACCCATGCGTCGAATTAGTAGTCCAGTGCCTCGACCACTAGACCACCGATGCAGATGCCGAAAATCGCTTTCGAGTTTGTCTTTGATCAAATGTGCTTTCAAAACGTCTGCATAAAAAATGACATCATTGTAACCTGCAATTTCGGTAGATTTCGCAAATACGCCGGAGGGCCTTTGCTGTTCTTGGGCTTTGGTGATGCTGGCGTTTTTTTCCCGGAAGAAAACCTTTCTATGATAACAGCTCCAACTAAACAATTGCTTTTTCACTTGTTCTAGAGGTAAGCAACCAGCAAGGCTAATGAAAGCCTCTACGAGCAGACACGGTATACCCATCAAAGCTCATAACGGGGTTGACGGGATTATGATCCCGTTATATATGATCATAACGGGATCATAACGAGGTAAAGATTTACCTCCGGAGTTAGGAGTGAAACCCGCCTTGATCTCTACGCTATGAGAGTGGACGGTGTGAAATGACAGCGTTTCCGCGCAGCGAACGAGCTTTGCCATCTGTGGTGGCCAAATTTGGAAGACCTGTACAGTAAACCGTACAGTAGACGGTTTACTGTACAGTAGACGGTTTACTGTACAGTAGACGGTTTACTGTACAGTAAACCGTACAGTAAACCGTACAGTAAACCGTACAGTAAACCGAAGACCTGTACACTTCAACGCAATGAGTTTTACCAGGGATGTCGTAGAAATGATATTGTCCGGCGGCCTTCTCTTTAAACACCTGCTTTGTCTTGATCAGATAAGATAAAGTTCGAATCATACGAAGCCAACTCATACTTTTTCCGAAAAGCACTTGCTGTAACATGCTTTCAAAAAGAGAAGGCTGCCGGAAAATATAGTTTCTGCATTGCCCTGGCAAAACTCATTGCGTTAGAGTGTACAGTAAACCTGTACAGTTAACCTGTACAGTAAAGGTATGCATTGTTTAATTGCAAGTTCATTAAATGGGATTTTGTTGCGATTGCAGTATGTACAGATGGGGCCACCCAAATGTGACAGGGGCGTTTTTTCTGCGGAGCACTGTGTTCGCGCCTTCCACTGTTTTCCAGGTGAGTATTTTCCAGGCAGTTAATCTTTTAAAAAAATCAGTTTTCACTTTTTTTCATGTGTTTGTTTCTCGGCATAGGCCGATGCAAGATGGCCTCCCCGTGTGACAAGCTGGGCTTCCCTGCCGACGGAAGCTGTTCATCGTTCCACATACGTTCGCGAAGCGCAGCGATAAGGCGCGGCTGCTGATTTACAGGAATGAATGCAATTGAAAAAAGCGTTGAATTTCAGGGAAAAGCGGGCCAGTCGGTGTTGATCGACAGCGGCAGTCAATTTGCAGCGAACTGATATCCCCTTGCAAGCATCGTGTTGAGGTGATTTTTGACCAAAAGAATGTCTCGATGTTGTGCAGTCGTCCCCTTTCTGCAAGGGATGGCAAAGCAGGCAAACAAATGGAATGATTCGGGCAGCTACAGGCCTACGGAGGACACCGATCATCCAGCTCGTCACCAGATTCCACAATCCTGCCCGTTTTTTGGCAGGCCAGGCGGTGCCACGCGGAATAAGGCGGTTTACAATAATGACTGGCAAGACGGAGCTATCGTCCACTTCCCAATGCAGAGGACTGATGAGGGGCCCTTGACAACTGGCGTGAAGGGGGAAAGGGAACGGCCTCACGTCCATAATAAGAGGGGCATGGGTTCTTGGATGCTCCTCAATGCCCGTCAGCGCGCCAGGACTCCCACGCAGCACGCACGTCACGCTTTCCTGTCAAAGGTTGGTGCACGGCGAACATGCCTCAGGAGTCATGCCGTGGGAAACAGACTTGACGCATGTCAGCCGATTCCTTCCGGCAAACTGAAGCGCTCGCTTTCAAAAATCGCCGGGGGTCATGAACTCGCGCAGCAAACAACGAAAGCGGCAGTCCTTGCCACGGCTAGTAAACGTACGCCTCAGGCAGCTGGGTCGTCCGAAAGGCCGGGACCTGTCACAATTGCCTGGCCTCCTCTGTTACATACATGCAGGCTGCATGCAATTTTTTGCATTTGACAAACTAACTCATTGGCCTTGTAATTTCCTTCCATCTCAATGCAATCTGAATGGAGGTTCCGAAAAAGTAAATCGGACGTCAAATTGGATGCTCACATTCAGCAAACGACCAGAATTTTCTGACCGGATGATTGGGAGCGCATGTTCGTATGCGGTTAAAAATTGCGGGAAAAAAATTGCGGAAACAAATTTCTTCCTGATTGAAATTTCGCAAACGTTGCTTGGAAACAAAGTCCGTTTTCCCGAACCGTATAAAAAAATTCCGGCCCCGTTGGCTAAATATATTCGGCCTCAGTTTGCTAAATACATTTAGCAAACTGGGGTCAACAAACAAATATATTTTGCAAAATACACTGCAGCACAAAATTTTCCGTTGCAACAAGGGATTAACCCGGTGCAAAGTTGCGCACTAATTTCTGACTCCATATAATCATCGAAATCCGTGGACATTTGACGCAGCATTTGACGCTCAAAGCAGCGCAGAATCCAAAGCCTCTGCGGTTGAATGTGGCCCAACTCATCGCCGTTTCAAAACCTGATTTCAAAATCCCGCTCCTGAGTAGCGAAAACGATAGGTAAAGTCCCGGCTGAAATGATATCCTGCGCGATTTCGTTTGGCAGTTTTTTTTGTTTGTGTGTATAGGTTTTAGTAAATACCAGCTTGACGCACGTTTCCGCATTTGCAATTTGCCACCTTGACAACAAACTCCGTAAAATTCTAATCTGCAAATTTCCCAGTCGAGAAGCGGATAATGCCGCGACGTCAAGGCGATCGATTGATTTCAACTTTACAGAGCAGCATGGTGGTCGGAAGGTCCGCGATTGGAGCGGCCACCATCTCATCGAGTGCCACGGTTGCGGAATGACCTGCAATCGATCCTTTTCTCATTGGTCGCTCCACCCAAAAGGATGTGTGTAACATTGGACCCTGTGGGACCTTATGGGACCGTGTGGGACCTTGTCAAAAATGACACAGCTTATCTGAGACCCCACGAGATCATGTGGTACCTTGTGGGACCCTTTGTAAATATGATGCGATTTGATCTCATTGAGTGTCATCAATTACCTACACGTGCGAAAAAACCGATCGACATATTTCTGTGCCTTAGCCGCTTCAATGTCACACAGACTGGTTTCTGTCGCCCAAATACAAGGACACTGGACAAAGTGGAGAATATATGGTAAGGCCCCGAGGTTTGTGGGCACGGGGTCTATCCCAATGGCTATTGCGGGACAACTTGGAATGGGAACCAATATTTTAATGCTGCTGGAACGGAAATCATGAAAGAAAAACAGACAATCATGTAAAGACGGACCCACATTTCCTAAAATGGCACAGTAAGACACTTATTAATGACCCAGTAGGGCGACGGGATCGGGAAGGAACAACCTATCGCTTTATGTCGCTGGCCGCAGGCCCATATCACCCGCGCCGATCAAAACATGATAACAAAAAAAGGTAGGCCGCAATGAAATAGTTAACCAAAACGACCAGCAACGAAAAACTGAGCTGGCAAGGTGGCTGCCCCACTTTTCAGGAAAGCGACGAAGTGACTTCACTTTTATTGGAGGATATTATTGCCGACTAGGCTTTACGGTGCCT
>JASGXE010014852.1:0-11881 GCA_030068105.1 Sinentomon sp. SZTP_YWyxl
GCAGTCAGGATTTCTGGGGCAACCCTCACTATGGAACAAGCTTCCCGAGCAAATGAAGGTTGCAAAGATGAGACAAAGCATGAGGTTGGTTTTTGGTATTTTCTCATTGCCACCATTCTTGCATCCATCTACTGCTTTACAAGGTTGTCGCCAAATATGTTAGTTTTTTGCCTTCTCCTTTGTCATTCTTGGTTTTCTGTGCACTTCTCTCTTTTGCCAGGCACATGAGCTCCATGCATCTAGACTTACCTCTGTTTAAAAAGATGTATAATTCCAATTTTGCAGCATACAATTTCTCATGGTTGGTGCACATAGGTACCATTTTTGAAATGCATTTTACAATGGTGTGTGCCGTGTGGCTAATACAATCTTGTGCAGCCAACTTGTAAGCAATTGCGGGTCTGCACTGGTCAGATGTTTTTTTATTTTTTTTTTACCTTTCATTGATGATGATGCTTGTCATTATTTTAATGTAGTAAATAGAATGTTAGCATGTTAAAGAGCAGCTTTTTCTGCAAAAAATGAGGTATCACTCGACTTTTAAGTTTTATACGTTTTCTACGTGTATTATACGTACGTATTATACGCACGTATTATATGGAGTTTTATACGTTTACCCATCCCTGATTGCCGATCAGTTGGGCTTAACCCCATAGTGGCATCATCATGCGATGGCTGTCCTCCTTTATTTGCTTTTAAGTCACGAAAAAGCGAAACCCATTGCAGAGAAAAAAAATGTGAAAACATCCAGTGAACGAAAAGAAAATTCCCAGTCCCATTATCACACAACATGAACGAATCGACTTAAAATAACTGGCATAAATGTTGTTTGCTGCACAAGTATTGCATCTTGACCTTATACGTTTTCGTTTAAACTTCTTTAATTATCTAAATAAATACAAATCTTACGACTCTGGCAATATGCCCAATCAATTTACCCGCCACTTTGCACCCCAAAAACATGTGCCATGTGCTGACATCCGGCGCAACGTATAATACGTGGGTTTTATACGTACGTATAATACTACGTATAATACCGTAAATTTTACCGTATAATACGTGACGTAGGTATTATACCTACCCATCCCTGCTTACCGCTTCAGCGGCTCAGCGCGAGAACTTCCAGCCCGCTTCTTGAAGCACCACTTGTTGTTCTCTTGCTTTGGAGTCCAGTCCTGAGCTTTCTCATTATTCGGCTCATGCATTTCTCGGCTGTGAACGGAGCGATTTTCTAGGTAGGAATGTTTTTCACATATGTTCATATGTAGGACAGGAATCTCTCCAAAATTGTCTCGCTTGAAAGGCGTGCAGTTGGTAGGTACTGTTCAGCAGTCAACACCTTTATTTATTGTTGCCTTCTTTCTTTTCTTCTTCTTTTTTCGCTATGGAGGAAATTATTTGCACCAAAATTATGAAAATACTTGTGTGCTAGGTGTGCTGCTTTACTTATTCCATTTCCATTTCAATTGGAACTCACTTGTTTATCTGACTGAGATCTGACTTGGTTGTATTCGACGGCGAAATTTCTGAGACAAGTTTCGATGACGCTTGAAAAATGACCTGGTATGTTTACACGCTCTCAATTTTTTTTGTTTATATGTAGACTATATATATTTTTTTTTTTGGCTTGTGAATGCTGCCATTGCAACTGCAACTTTGTATCCACGTCGATACTCTGCTTGCATATTTTTTCAAACTTCACTTTCTTGCACATTGCAAACCCACTTTGGGTTTGGAAATGACGTTTCGCCCAATAATTGGGTCTCATTCGTGTCGACACGCACACCACAACATAGGTACCCATTCACAATCTCAAATGAAAATATGCAAAAAAGCGAATAAAAGTGAGACATAGGTAGGTGAAAGAAAAGGAAGAAGGCAGGGAAATGACGAAATGAAGAAACAAAGCCAACAACATAAGATTAGACAGAAGAAAAAGAAGTAGAAGATAACACAGTTAAAGTGCGTTCATTTTCAGAATGGTCCGCGCCAAAACTTGCAGCAAAACCAAGGTGGGAGCGGGGGCATGACAGAGGTGTTCAAATTGTGGAACATTCTTTGCCTGAATGTCCGAGCTTTATCATTTAAGCGCGATTTTCGAACCGAAATTTTGGCAAGCGCTGCCAGCTCAGTGGCACGGCACTGGGCCTCGGATCCGAAGATCGTGGGTTCGAGTCTCCCCATCGGCAAAATTTTTTCATTTTCGTTTGGCACATGTTTGCTTGGACAAAACATATCACAGATGGAAAAGCAACCCAAACATGATTTTAAAATTTTCCAGACATGAACACGTGTGCCTGGTTTCCAGAGATGGCAACAACAGCAGATGTGGCCTCACGCCATTGCAGGTCGGTGCCAATAATTGCAAAGTGAGGGCCAGCGAAGTTTCGGATCAGCGCTGCACCAAAAGTGCACAATTCAAAAGCCAAGAGCGGAACGACCAGCAAACCAAGTGATCGTGATCACAGAAAATTGAAAAAACTCCCAAAAATAGAATTATCAAAAGATTGATTGGTGAAAACCGACAGAATTTCGAATTTTGACGCAGATTTCCGAATTTTGCACAAATTTGCACATCCCTGTCTGCAAAAAGCGCGCGGACCATTCTGAAAATGAACAGACTTTAGACCCACATAGGTTCCTAGGTAGTCTTTCCGGAGCACTACATCGGGGGAATGGGTTCGCCTTGCGTCAGTCGCGCGGCGATAACGCTGTCCGACAACTGCCGGTTAACTAGCGCAGGGAGTCACGGAAGCACCAGCGGCGTTCGCCAGCAGTACGCACACTCCCTCTTCCCAGCTGCGTGAAAAAGGTTTGCACTGACCACGCAGAGGGGGGCCACCAACATGGGCCGCCGACCCCGGGCAACTTCTGAGCAGAAAGGGATGTGGGTTTGTTGGTAGGTACAGGTAGGTACTAGGTAGGGGCCTAGGTAGGTAAAAAAAACAAACAAACGAAACAAAAAAGAAACAAAGAAACAAAAAGAAAGAAAAGGAAAGAGAAAAAAGAAGCAGAAAAGGGGGATCTGAGATTTTGAAAGAAAGAAATGTCACAATTTATATTTTGCCAGGACAACTGATTCAAGAGAACACTGGCAGGTACCCGGAATGAAAGAATAGGTGTGAAGGTACCTGCGTCAAGATGCTCTTGGGTGGTGATAAAGCCAAAGTTTGAAGCAAAAACCAAAACTTTGGATTTTTCTTTCTGACTCTGGACTCTTGTCCATCGAACTCATCGGGGGGGGTGGTCCCTGAAAACCGGACAGCCGGACAGGACTGCCGGACAGGGCCACCGGACCGACCCGGACGGGTTAGGTTAGGTTATATTAGGTTAGGATAGTCTATCCTAACCTAATCTAACCTAACCTAACCTGTCCGGGTCGGTCCGGCGGTCCTTTCTGGCTGTCCGGCAGTCCTGTCCGGCTGTCCGGTTTTCAGGGACCACCGGGGGGGGACTCCGTCCCGTTTTCAAAATTAAAAAATTCGAAAAACCAAAAACCAGACACCAAGAAAGAACAGAACAAAAAATTTCTGCCGGAAAAACACGCGGAAAAACCGCGAACTGCGGAGCCGGACGCGCATTTGATGAATCCAAACGAATCGGGCACTTTTCCATCCAACCGCATGGTTTTTTTTTTTTTTTTTTTTTTTAAATAACTGTTTGGCCTGAATTATAATTGGCGGCCGTTTATTTTATTTTTTTTTGTTCCAAATAATTTTTTTCAAATTTCGATTTCACAAAAAGATTGAGGTATCCACATGAATTAGGTAAGTACAGAATGCATTCAATGGATTGATTTGGAATCGTTCGGAAGCATGAAGTCCAGCAAGAAAAGTAGGATAGGTAACAAAAATTCATGATCAAAATTCAATGATACCAAACTCACGGTTGTGGATGATCCATGCAGCACCCTCACACATCATAGGGTTATATGGTTTCGGTATCGGTATCAGATTTACTCTGTTCTACAGGTTTTCATGCCATAAAGGCAATCATCAATTGTGAACAGCAGAGGTTCATCATATACCAGGGAAGGGAGAGGAAGGGATGGGAAGGAAACGCGACCGTCGGCTGCATTATCGAAAGGAGAGGTAAAGGGAAAAGGAGGGGAAAGGACCGCGAAGAGATCATCGGAATGTGGATGGGGCCTAGTCATATAGCAATCATTTCAGACACACAAGCAGACACACACACATACACAACCCGGCAAGAACCAACCTTGAGCAACCATCTAACACTCATCTCCTCATGCTTACCCATTCACAATCTCAAAAAATACATAAAAGTGAAAAAAAAAAGAAAATAGAACTTACGAGAAGAGAGGGATATAGGTAGGGAAAAAAAAAGAAAGAAAGAAAAAACAAAAAAAAAAACAAAAAAAAAAACAAAAACAAAAAAAAACAAAAAAAAAAAAACAAAAAACAAAAAGAACAAAAGAAGGAAAGAAAAAGAGAGAGAAAAAACAGAAGGAAGGGGAAAAAAGAAGCAGAAAAAAGGGGATCTGAGATTTGAAAGAAATGTCACAATTTAGACTTTGCCAGGACAATTGATTCAAGTGATCACTGGCAGGTACCCGGAATGAAAGAATAGGTAAGTAGGTACCTACTTCAATGTGATCTTGGATTTTTTTTTTTTGATGGAAGATAAAGCCAAATTTTGAAGCACGACAAGGGATGAGAGCATTTTAGAGGATTACGTGGGTACCTACCCTATCCAGTGCACTGCAATGAGGGAAAGGTTCGCCTTGCGTCAGTCGCGCGGCGAGAGCGCTGTCCAGCAACTGCCGGTTAACAAGCGCAGGGAGTCACGGAAGCACCAGCGGCGTTCGCCAGCAGTACGCACACTCCCTCTTCCCAGCTGCGTGAAAAAGGGTTTGCACTGACCACGCAGTGGGGGGCCGCCAACACGGGCCGCCGTCTCCGGTTTGTTGAGGTTTGCAATATTTTGCTTTTTGTCCAAGCGCCAAATCGGGACATTTCCGGATTCGAATTCGCGAGCCGGACCAAGGAGTGAAAGAACCACAACACAACCCATGAAACCAAAAATTTTCCCCCGAGGAATCTCAAAACCAGCTGAATTTCGATGCGGAAGAATTGCGGATTGTGCAGAAATTCAAGACTCAAGACTCAAGACTCAAGTAAGGTTTACGCCTTCTTTTCGGCAGACCTTAAGAAGAAGAAAAAAAAACCGACAGAAATGATAAAAAAAAACAAAAACAAAACAACAAGAACTTCCCTTCTACCCAAACAGAACAAAAAGAACAACTTCCCTTCTACCAAATCAGTCCATTCCAAGGGAACGATCCAGCCTCCTCCATTCCACCTGGTCAGTCCACACACACACTGCAGTGATGTCACAAATCCTTCATCATTGGCTCAGCGTCAGATCAATCATCCTTTGAGCTAGGTTATCGTCATTACCTACACCTCCTTCGTCCTTCATTCCGTGACATCTCCCGAGTTCATCAGACATCCGTTACAACAGTTCATCCAACTGCTCACCTTGACATCCGTTTATTATCTAAAACAGGAGAAAAAAAGAAAGAGAAAAAAGGATGAAGGAAGGAAGCAAAGCAACTTCAAAAGAGGCAGCTTTTAAAAAGAATAAAAAGAAAAGAAATAAAGATGACATAAAGAAATACAAGAAAGAAATAAGAGATGCAAGAAATTGTATTAAATAAAATAGAGATGAGAACTTCCCCTTTCCAGTGCACAACAACGGGGGGATGGTTCGCCTTGTGTCAGTCACGCGGCGTGAGCGCTGTCCGGCAAATTCTGATTCTGATTCTGGCGTCTGGCGGTTTCTTCCGCCATCCGCCAACACTGCGAAATGACGACAACAAAAATCGGGCGCGTCCGACACGTTTCTCACGACACAAACGCAAAAATGACATGCATTCGAATCACAGATTGAGAAGATCTGTGATTCAAATCATTCATTTTTTGACCGAATTTTTTTTTTGTGGCTTCCGATCAAGCTCACAAATTGCACTTTCCTGTAAATTATTTCACTTTTTTGGGACGAGGAGTCACGCACTGCGAAAATTTGTCAAAAAATAAATAAATTTTTGTGATTTTTTTTCAAAAAAAAAAACATTTGAATTGCATTCTGCGAAAATTTGTGTTGTCGTCGTCTCCGAAGACTTTTTTCCCGAAGGACAAGACAAGACAAGACAAGACGTAAGGTATGATGCCTTCTTTTCGGCAAAAACCCACAACCTAAAATTTACTCTCGACTAAAAAGACAAAACAATTATTGAAGAAAAACATCTTTCACTCACTCACAAATCCCCAGCGCAACACAAAATTACATACCTACATTATAGAAATACCTAACCACTATCTAGCCCAACTCAAACTTGAACCACACAGCAAAACATAAGTTTAAGTCAGGCCTACCTACCTACCTAACGACAAAAATGAATGAAAGCGAAACAGAAAAATTTAGCTTTGAATTTTAGCTTTGAAATTTGCTCAGCGTCAGATCAATCATCTCCCGGGCTAGGTGTCATCATTGCACATCCTTCGTCACTCACTCAGTGCCATCTCCGGAGTTCGTCAGACATCCCCCTCCACAACTTGTCCAACCGTCGCCCCTCCCGTCCGGAATCATCAGAAAGGTTAGGTTAGGTTAGGTTAGGTTAGGTTAGGTTAGGTTAGGTTAGGTTAGGTTAGGTTGAAGAAAACCCACCGAGGGGCGAAGGAGAATGAAAATTTCAGCGAGCAAATTACGTAGGAGACAAAGTCTCATAACCATCAAATCCTGAAATAATAAGAAATCAAATATGCTGCCCTATCAAGATCACGGTACCTATCTGTCAGGCCTCCCTTTGTTCACCTTGACGTTCGTAAATAATCTAAAGAAGGAAGAGAAAAAGAGAGAGAAGAAATTAAATAAGAGAGAGGAAAATGAACAAAGGGAGGAAGCCAAGCAACTTCAAAAGAAGCAACTTAAAAAAGAAGAAAAAGGAAAAGAAATAAAGATGACATAAAACAAAAGAAAGAGATAAAAATGCATAAAAATGTAATAAAGATGAGAACGTCCCCTTTCCGGTGCACTACAACGGGGGGAAGGTTCGCCTTGTGTCAGTCACGCGGCGAGAGCGCTGTCCGGCAAAGGCTCGGTTAACTAGCGCAGGGAGTCACGGAAGCACCAGCGGCGTTCGCCAGCAGTACGCACACTCCCTCTTCCCAGCTGCGTGAAAATGGTTTTGCACTGACCACGCAGTGGGGGGCCACCAGCATGGGCCGCCGTCTCCGGGCAGGTTCCCGGCTTAGGTCTGGGCGTGGGTCCCCGACCCTTTCCCAAACCTCATGTATATCAACCCCGTGGCCATGCACCAGATCGGATCCGAAAAAATAGATAAAGAAAAACAAAATCTCCAACCACCCTCACTCCTAGGCAGCAGAAACCTTTCCCTTCCACTTCACAAGATATTGCTTCGCATGTTCCACCCACTGGTCTGATTCCTTCTCCCTCCCTATTCCCAGTCGCTCACGAACAAGCGCCCATTCCTGCTCTTTGTTAGCACCCCTGTCCACATCCATCCACCCAGAAAAACGTCTCTCTTCAATCATTGACTTGCACCACAGGAATATGTGGCACAAGCCCTCTGACTCTGCCCCACAGAGCCTGCATTCCTCTTTCCCATCCACCCAGCGCAACCGCCTCGCAGTTTCTAGAGCACCCACCCTGGCCCGAAACAACGTCGCTGCCAAAAGAACCATCATATATTCCATCCCAACTCATTTGATCCTTTGCAGAATACCCAGTCAGTGAGCTTTTTTGTGACACTTCCCTTCTCCACCGATGCCACTGTTCCTGTTCAATCTCTCTCCTTTCTCTGCGTACACAATCTTTCTCGGATTCCAGATCCATGTACCTGCCCCACCCTAATGTACCCTTCCACCTTTCAATTTGACGAATCCGTTTCTGCCATGATGTTCCACTACCCATTGCCTGCACATACATGAAAACCTTCTTCGCAAACCGGTCCCGATCCATGTATTGCAGCCTTGCCAAGTATCCAATCTTAGCTCTAGCTTCTCTCACCTCAAAACTTGCACATGCCCACTCTCCATCCAACCCAGCTTGAGCTACCAGCCTATTTCCCCCCATGGCCCTCAAACCAACATCTCTCTGGACACTGTTCAAAAGGCCTTCAACCCCCGCTCCCAAACATAATACCTCCTGACCATATGTTAGAGCTGGCACCACAGCACCTTTCCACATCCATCTCATCATTTCTGGACGACACAATGCCCACTTACCCATACTTTTCGTCATTCCACCTAACCTCCTTGCCTTTGCCCTAAGCCCTTGCTTGAATGTTGCAAGATAATCCTCTGTGTCTGAAAGCTCCACGCCCAGGTATTTATAGCATCCCACCCTCTCAATCTCCCAATTCCCAACAACCAAGCCTCTATCTCCCTTCCAGTTTCCCGAGAAATTCACAACCTTCGGAGGAGAACAATTTATTCTCGTCAGCGATTTTTTTTTCTCTCGTCGATGATGACTTGTTCTCGTCGCCGACGACTTCTTCTCTTCAGCGACGACTTTGATCTCATCGCCGACGGCTTTATTTTAAATGAGAAAATGGTTCAGGGGAGAACGAATGGAAACGCAGCGGAATTGGCCTATATTCAGAAGTTGTGCATAAATATGAGTGATAAAACGTCACCCAGCGTCGCTGCTGCTGTGGCCGAGTGGTCTAAGACGTCGGATTAATGTGCTTGCACCCCAGCATAAAGTTTTGGGGTCCCGGGTTCGAATCCCACCAATTCCAAAATTTTTCAAAGTGGCCCTGGAATTTTTTTTCGATCAAAATTCTTTCTTTATTGATGACCTCGGGTCACGCAAAGACCAGGTTAGGTCTTGTAAAGTGAGTTCAAATGAGTTGCCGCGTTTAAAATGCAATTTCAAAACACCTGCTGAAAGCAGCGTCTGATACCTATACCTATACCTATACCTATACCTGCCCAGAACTGTTACATCATTTACAAAATTGCTCGCCGACGACTTTGTTCGTCAGCAATGACTTTGCTCTCGTCGACAACGACTTTTTTATCGTCGCCGACGGGTTTTTTTTTTTTTTTTTTTACTGGGGACGGAGTCCCCCCGCCGACGCCACCGTGGGACAAAGTCCAGTGTCAAGAATTAAAAAACAACCAATGCCGTCGGAGAGATGCAAACAAATTTGTGGTGCATGTCAACACCAATGCAGTCTTGCAGTCAACAGCCATTTGGCCAAAAATTGCATCACATTCCGATAGTGCAGTGGACAAAACGCCAGTTTTTAGAATAATGATGCATGGCGTATGAATGACTCAAGCAAAATAAATAGGCCCACAAAGGTGGCATGTCAGGCAGGTCAAAAGGACAAAAACAAACACATTAAAATAAATAAATGGTGGGCAACGAACCTTGCACAAGTTTCGAAAATGATGCCAGGAATTCCAGTATCAGAATGGAGCAAATCAGGCAATACACCACAAATTGATGCCAAGCCAACAGGCATTAGTGTTAAAAAAAAGTCAATATGGGATAAAATTGCCCTAACAGTAAATTGATGGAAGAATAGACGAAAGCGGGGAAGAAAAATTAGAAAGACACCAAGAACCGCCAATAGCCTACCTAGTGGTTCTTGTCAACACAACTGCAAAAAGAAACCAGGTCAGCAAAGATGTCATTTGCCTACAAGCCGAATGTCTGAAAACCTGCTTAGACCACAGATAGATTTTCTAGTTTAGTCCTAATAACATTGTTAAAGTGGTCCTCAGAATAATGGAGCACATCCACAGGAAGGCAGAGGCGATTCCACAGGAAAAGGCTGCTGTGAAAAAATGAGTATCTGTCAATATTTTTTTGAAAGAACGGGAGGAACGAAGGTCAAAAACTTGCTTGCTCTGGTGGGGTTGTTATTTGGGGTAAGAATCCATGGTCCATTACCCCATCCTCCACGATCCAGAATACATTGCCTAAATGCAGAAAGACTATGCAGGACTCTTCGCCTCTCAAGAGAGTCCCATCCTAACTCATTTAAAAGGGACGTAACGCTCGTATCAATGCAAAAGTTGCCTGTAACAAATCTTGCAGCTCTTCGCTGCACAGCTTCAATTGCATCAACGTAACATTTTTGGAAGGGTGACCATGATGAGGTGGAGTATTCTAACAATGACCTAACAGTTGAGAAATATAAGATGATCTTCACTCGTCTGGTTGCATAGCTGTAGTTCCTAATTAGGAACTTCAATTGATTCGATGCTTTTTGTACAATCTTTCCAATGTGTGGAGCCCAGCTCAATTCGGGAGTAAAAATCAACCCCAAGTATTTTATGGTTTCTGGCCTGCACAGGACATTGGATCCTACCTTGTAGTCGTGAAATGCAGGTGACCGGGAAGTTGTAAAAGACATGACGGATGTTTTTGAGGCATTTACACCCATGCAGTTTGCATCACACCATTCTGCAATGGAGCTAACATCAGCCTGCAGAGCAGTGACGTCCTCGCTTGAGGAAATGACCCTATAGACAACAATGTCATCTGCAAAAAGTCTGATACTAGACTTAATTACAGATGTCATGTCGTTAATATATATTAGGAAAAGCAAAGGACCACATACAGATCCTTGTGGAATGCCACTAGTAACAGGAAGAATATCAGACAACTCCCCATTTAACAGAACCCTAAATTGGAGGAACTGTTGGTCCTGCTTATATATTTAGTCCTCCATGACCTGGTCCCACTGTCGCCTGGTCCTCCTGGTCCGACCGCATTCCGGACCTGCCGTAACCAGGTCCTACCGCAATCTGGTCCTTCCGAAATCTCGACTGCCGCAATCTGGTCCTATCGTAATCTCATCCTGCACACGTCAATACCCACCCAGCTGGCATTTCGTGCGCCTTTTTATATAAAACAAAAGCCGGCGCCAGGCTCCGGCTGAATGGGAGTCAATCATGCGCCAAGTGCAGTGTTTGGTATAAAAATGTCCGGGCCAAAAGAGCGACTTTACTCATGAGTAGAACGCGGGTTTCACGCATGAGCCAAGCGCGGGCTTCACTCTTGAGCGAAGCGCCGACTTTACCCATGAGTAAAGCGCCGGGAATACCGATCGGCTTTTCCTGCACCTGACTCATGGGTGAAGCGCAAGAAAAGCGCCGGAAAAGCCATTCGGCATTTCCTGAGCCTTTTCATGAGTGAGGCGCAGGAAAAGACGATCGGTTTTTCCGGAACTTCACTCATGAGTAAAGTCGCTGTTTTGGCCCGGACATTTTTATACCAAACACTGCACTTGGCACATGATTGACTCCCATTCGACCGGAGCCTGGCGCCGACTTTTGTTCCAGACGTTTTCTGAGGGGATCCACAGACCACCGAACAGCCATAAAATCGCTCAGACCAATGGACTCGACCTTTTAATCGGCGAGTTCTAATTGAATGGTTGCCGAATGTCAGCCTCATGTTCGGAGTTTTCAACATGAAAGCTGGCAACTGCACTTGTCAAAGACGTCGGTCTTCGTCGCCTCGTCCATTTATTCCTTTGAGGTGACAGCATGTTCCATTTTTTTCACGAAAGACTCCCCTGAAACTAAAGCCAAAACACAAAGTGTGATGATACATTCATGCATCCGACAACTTTCTTCAAAGGTACAGATCTGTCCTCATAAAATTTTGAGTAAATATATCACTTTGTTGCGCAGGCGCATTGAAATCCCTTACGATAATAGTCATTACTTTTCCATGACTTTTCCATGACTGTCATGGAAAAGTCATTGTTAAGTCATGACATTCGGAAACCATGGTTTTCTCAGGGTTTTTCCATGCGAAAATCATGGTTAAATCATGGTTTTGAAAAGTCATGGTGTTTCCACGGAAAACTCAT
>JASGXE010014853.1:0-12002 GCA_030068105.1 Sinentomon sp. SZTP_YWyxl
TTCCATGAATTCGCCACCTTTCTTCTACCCACCTTTTTCCATCTCACACAATTAGGTAGGGTGATCTGCAAAACAAATCGAAGTGAAGATTCTTGTTTTTTACCAACCATATTGTGTTTGTTGTCAAATATGTTTACCAACAACTGCAATCACATTTATCTCGTTTTATATTGCGTCAATATTTATCCATAGCCTTATTTGCATTGGCCTACCTTCATGATGTTTTCTTGTGGCGCAATTTGGGTGCTATACAATTCATTTGCACATGTACCTACCTACAACAAAAATTTTAGGGACTTCGTACTCTCTGACATCTTGTCTTAACTTGCAATTGTTTTAATTTTTTTTTGTTTTAGGTCAATACTGAGCAAAGGTCAGCTTAGTTATAGTAAATGTGGTGTTGACATTGATGCAGGCACATCTCTGGTCGAACTGATAAAGCCGATATGCTCAGCCACAAAGCGTAAAGAAATTGATGGGACCATTGGAGGATTCGGAGCCTTATTCGATTTGAGCCAGTACAAGAATCCAGTGCTGGTGTCTGGAACCGATGGTGTCGGTACCAAACTAAAGGTGATTACATAAAAATTGAACTTATATTTTCTCCCCACTTGTGTCATGTCTTACGTTATTTTTACACCAATTTTTTTGCACTTGAATGTCCAGGGTGTTATGAATATGAATGAGGCTCCTTGCTGACCCCTACACACACTCCAGTACCACACAGCGTGGATTTTCGTCAGTGTCTATCACAAATTAACCTCTTCCAGCCCAGAGTGTCACGGGGTTTATTTTGATGAACGGCAAAGCCAGTTTGTCCCATGGTTCTACATGATGTGCAATAAACATCCTAATATATCCAGATATTCTGGACTGGTTGCGAAGTTGCTGCTTTTTTTTTATTAGAATTGAAATGAAGGCAGCAAAACAAAATCACTTAGCATGGTGATTTTAATTTTTCTTGTCAGAAAAAAACGTCTGCAGCAGTTCACAATCCACAGACAGCAATGAGAAACCATCAGTTAGCAGCCAACATTATTTTCATTCATCTTGCAGAAGCGCTTTGATAAGTAATGGTTGTGTGTCCACTGGTGCAAAACTTAAAGATATGATCATAACAAAAAGCTTCAAATTTCTGTAGAGTTTCTTGAATTGGACAATAACCTCATGCAGCTCTCCTCCTGACACACAGACATCATGACCAAATCTCCTCTGACTTCATCCCATCCGAGTGTTTGCTGAGATAAATTCCATGCTGTCTCACATTGTCAAAACGGAGTGAAATACAGAGCACCAAGCACTCATTCGGGGTGGGGATGAAATGGAGAGCTGATGCCAGAAATGTTGCATTTGTTCTGAATTTGAGGTCTGAAATTGCATCAAAAGTGGAGGAATAGACAAAAATCATATTATCTTATAAACTGCGAGAGGCTTTAGATTACTTTGCTGCTTTCCTTTTCATTTTGATGTTGTCGAGCAGGGTGATGTCGTGCACTTACTAGACATCAATTTACTACATATTCTATGGAAACAATATTTCTTAGCACACCTCTAAATAAAGGACATTACTTACTTGTTTATTGCTTGGTGCACCTTTCATATGTATACATTTTTTGTGTTAATTAGTAACCTTTTGTTCATCCATGCATCTTAACTTTCGCAAAACTCAGGTCGGCCAACAGTGCAGACTACATTCAACACTTGGAATTGACCTCGTTGCCATGTGTGTCAATGACATTCTGACCCATGGAGCTGAACCCTTGTTCTTTCTGGATTATTTGGCCACCGGAAAGCTGGACGTTGAATTGGGTCGTGATATCATAAAAGGAATTGCCGACGGCTGCAAATTATCTGGTTGTGCTCTGATTGGTTAGTACCTGTCCCTTTTCGAGCTGCATTGTTTGCTCCGGCTGGGTTGACCATTTACCTTATGCCTTTTTTATTGAGACTTTCATTGTTTGCTTTGTAACAAAGAAGACAGTGCCAACCGACCGGCCTATTGCTTAAGCATGTTGCCTGACGATTGTCTCAGGGGCATCATTTCAGGTTTTCCAGGGGGTACTACTCATGGATCTGGGTGTGTTTCAGTTGGGGAGTGTTGGAGGAGTTGAAGAAATTTTGAAATTTTTAGTTGTGTTAGGTGCAATATTCATCATCTTGAGGCCAAATTTCCCATCAAGGCGAGCCAGAATCACATTGTGCCAGGGAAGGTCATGCAAACTGATTGCAGGGGCATTCCCTTTGGACACCTTCCCCCTCGAAATGGTGCCCCTGAATTGTCTGCCTTAATTTTCTGCACTTGTTGCTCCCCTGAAAATTCAAGGCTATGTTTTTGAGTGGGTTATTCATTTTGACCTGGGTTGGGATGCACACTATCCATACCAAGAAGTGAAATTGTATTTGTCAGGTTCATAATATCATCATTTGGCCCTTTTTTACAATGCGCTGTATTTTGTTGGGTTTTAAAGTTGGATTCAAACTTAAAAAGTTTTAAGATTGTGGTTGAATCTCAGTGTAGATGGTAATGTCTGTTAACTGGCCAATGTGATGTGCTGTCGGTAATATTTTCCGTACCAGACCTAATGTAGAGTGTGAATTGACTGGGCGTTGTTAATTCTTGTCTCTCTTTCTTTTTAGGTGGTGAGACAGCCGAAATGCCAAGCATGTACAAAGACGATGAGTATGATTTGGCTGGTTTTGTTGTCGGTGTTCTGGAGAAAGGGACCGCCCTGCCAAAGTTGAAGAACATCGCAGATGGCGATATCTTGATCGGTATTCCATCAAGTGGGGTTCATAGTAATGGTTTCAGTTTGGTCCGGAAGGTAGTGGAGACAAGTGGGCTTCATTACACAGACGAATCGCCGTTTTGCCCTGGAAAGACTTTAGGTTGGTTGATTTTGGAGCACTTCTTGTGCAAGGGTTTGTTCAAAAGCCTACAAGGGTATTGTCCGCCAAAAGGTAGTCATTTCGCCTTAGACAAATTAAAGGGAGCTAAGTGAAAGCAGAGAAATGAAAAATATTGTTGAACAACAATGCATTTTAAATGGAATATCGCATGAGTAGAAATCAAAGTTTCTCACACTTAGCTTCCTTTTATTTGTCCACGGCGATTTCATCCTGGGTGGGTCACACAAAAAAATGTGACAAAAATTTGAAGGCAGTGTACGACACCTGAGTGTGGTCAGGAAATCAGCCTGAAACACCGGGGCACCAAAAGTTGGCCATCCAAAAAACAGGTTGTTAACTTGTCCACAGATCACTCGATTATTTTTATTTCATTAACCTGCCTACATTCTTTAAAAATAAATGTTGATTATTTTGTACCTTAAATTGGCTTAAATCCATGTAATTATTTTGCTGAGTGCTGAGTTCGTGTGTTGCAATTAATTCAGAGACGTTATCTGCTGTTTCCTTTTACTTTCTTGTCACCTAAAGGGAATCAAAGCTACTTGACCTCACTCGCAGCCCTTTTCCTATTGTCAGCCTACTGCTTGGAGTTCACCGATAGATTTTATCAACACACCGCTTTGTTCTTTCCTATGATGTCAACAACAAGCCTTCAAACTTGCCTAATCCTCCATGTTTGAACAGGCATTTGCAATTTAATCTGTTTCTGTTTTCAGGTGAAAGTATTTTGACACCAACTGTGATCTACCGAAGTATTCTCGATCAGCTGAAAAGTGGTTTAGTCAATGCTGCAGCTCACATAACTGGTGGTGGTTTGCTGGAGAACATTCCACGCATAATTCCACCTCATCTTGCTGTTGAACTTGATGCAACGAAATGGGCCATTCCGGATGTTTTTCCATGGCTAGCTGCAGTTGGTGAGTGTTTGCCAACTCTGTAATGTAATGTTAGGCTGTCAACCGGAACAAACACCAGCATCTTTTTACTTCATTGCCGGCTCCATCGCAGGGAGCTATGGTATCCACCTTTGAATGAGTGGGTAATCCTATCATCACTCAATATAGGCCAATTATGTGGCCTGCCGTAATCAACAAATTGATATGGTGTATGTGCTTCCATCAATGCCAAATCAAATGTGAGCACGATATATCCATATCAAGCGGAACAGACAAGGCGATGGTGTCAAAAGCAGCGTGTATTTGGTCCGATTGACAAGTGGACTTGATTCTGTTATGTAGCACTTTGTAATCTACAAAGCTTCGGTCTGAAATTGGTTGTTGCATGTTGCTATACTCCAGCTGATCCATCCCCGTTCCATGTGAAGATCAGTCGTGGGAGTGCACAGTAAAACAATACTTGATAATTGACAGAAGTAAATGGTGCCTATGGTGGGGTCCTGGTTTACCAGTGACAGGTCATCAGCTGTTTGCAGGCATGGAGGCACCTCATTGGCTGTGAAAAAACATGTAAATTTAATTAATACTTGACAGAAGCACATGGTGATTTCTTTGGATTAATCCTGCCCAAATTTGGAATGAGGCCTTCCCATGGGTTGTGTGAAGTTGGGTTGCTCTACGTTTAGATACTTTTAGGCATGCATTAGATCTGCGCTTATGTGTAAACTAATCATAGAGAATAGAAATATGCAAAAACAACAACTTACTCAATAAACATCCACAGCAGAACTCTGTGCCATTCTCATAGATAGATGTCCATCTCTCATATATTGCATTCCCACACTTCTCAATGATGACTTTTGTGGCTATTTTTGCAGAAGTTAGTGCATTGTAGTTTCCTTTTTTGAAATTTCAACTGTTTTTCCATTCTCCGGCGAAATTGATTTTTCTTGAGTTTAGGGGGAACTGCATTTCCACACTGGCAAAAATATGCTGTTCTGTGAGGGAACTGTGGGTCAGTTACAATTTGGAGAAGAATGATTGTTTAGCTTGCCATTTTTCTGTTTTCTTTAGTTTCAATTCATTGGAGTGTTATCAATTCGCTTGTTAACTCCCATTGTGTTTTTTTCCTTACTGTTGTTCTTTTTTTTTCGAACCGGCAGAGACCTAACTGTTCTGTTTGCATTCCAACTTTTTCTCAGGCAATGTCCCTGAGATTGAAATGCTGAGAACCTTCAATTGTGGTGTTGGTATGATACTGGTTATCCCAAAGGCCAACTTGAATGCAGTTCTATCTGGTTTAAAGGGTGACGGGGCGGTTGAAATCGGTCAAGTGGTTTCTCACAAGAAGGGTTTGTTGTTTTTCAGTTTTTAAAATGACATTGACCCCTGAAGCCCAGAATCACAATTCCGCATTCAGTTCGTCAGTGCTGTAAATGTTAAGAAGCGGAACAATCTGGCCAGGAATAAAATTTCATTACGACTTCGAAAATTGTAAAAACAGATATGCATGTACTGTGCATCAGCTCCTACTTCTCGATATTTTCATAGCCCTTCAGATGCTTCAGAGTTCTCTAACAATTCTCTGCTTCTACGGATGAAGGATGCTTTCTTGGCCTGTCTTGTGCTCTTGTCTGCAACAGAATTTGGCGAGAATAATCGAGAAATAATTATGGTACCACAAAATTCAAAGCAACCAATTGACACTGACAGGTTCTTCGCTGATTTTACTACTACAACCATCTGCTAGATCACTGCTGTTCATTTTTGGTGTGCCAAATGTTGCATTTTTAATCAGAAATGCATTGAATTGAACGGAGGCAAACTCATGGATTTATTTTTTTTTAAACTCTTACTATTTTCCTGCAGGGCATACATCTTCCGACCCTTCGACTTTCTTGCTCAATGTTCTCATGTTTCAGCTGGCCTTACCTAATTTATTCTCTATCATTTTTTTCTTGGTAATGCAAAAACAACACTGAAATGAAGGGTAGTCTGCGACTTCTAGATGTGGTTCTGACCTAGAAAGGATCACAATACCCTGGAACTTGAAAATTTGAAACTACCTTTTTGTCCGTCAGTCGATGATTGCCACAGAGAGAAGGGTCCGGGGATTTTGACTTCAGAGTTTGTGGAGGATAATTGGGAGGATTTTGTGATTTTACTCCAGTAGTACTCATTTGACCTTTGTTCTCCACATTATTAAGGTGATCCGCTTGTCAGAGTGAAGAACTTTACGGAAGTAATGTCGAGAAAGATGGCACCGTACTTGAAGTCCCACTTGGTAGAAAGGAAGTTTCGACCTAGAATGAAAGTTGGCGTCCTCATTTCGGGAACAGGAACCAATCTACAGGTGAAATGATCGGTTTATTTGTGATTGAGTCAAACTCCATTTTAGTTTTTACTCGAAATGAAAGTTGGTTATTCTCGGTCCGGCCAAGTTATTGCATTTTGCAGAAGTTTTTTTGTGATTTGGTGGCATTGTGAATAGAATTGGTTTTGTTACAGGTTGGCTTTGAGGTCACCGACTGGATATTTGGCAATCTCGTTCTCAGGTTGTTTGGAGCAACCTATGATCCCCCCAAAGCTTGGTGGATGGTGCGAATCACCCTGCTGTAGCTCTTCAAACTTTATTTTTGTCCACTCACAGTGGGTTGACTGAAGCAGTAGGTCATGTCATTTCATTCTTCTTTTCTCAGGCTCTTATCGACCATTGTCGAAGCAAGGAGAGCAGTGCCAAGATAGAAGTTGTGATATCAAATATTGCCAATGTCCAGGGACTTGAGAGGGCTCGATTGGCAGGAATACCAACCAAGGTGATTGTATTTTGCATTACTTTTTTAAAGGGAAAACAAATCCATTGAACGAAACGAGAGTGCATTCAAAATGGTTCCATGCATCTGAGAGATGCAGAATTTCTTTCGGCATCACACATGGCATACAAATCACAATAATTGATTTGTCCTATTTTACAATTTCTATGCCATGATTTGTATGCTGTTACCTTATCCTTTAATACTTTCATTCTGCTCTGAAAGATCCAGAAAGAACTGTTGTTACAATCTGAGACAGATTCACGGAGTTTTGAACTTTCATCACAACAGATCACCAGGTATACCCACGAGGTACGACCATGTGTGATGTTGCTTTCTAGTTGATTTCCACAGGATTGTGTGTGGACAAATTATTTTAATTGCAATTACAAGACCAATGTGTCCTTCTCTGACGATTGAATGAACAAGAGTAATCCACTCATATATTGATAGACCTAACAACAGAGACCTAGCCCCAACATTGCCTGGGTGCGCTAGGTCTGTTGTCCTGCAGTTTTCCCAAAGATAAGACCAAAGTATGTCAACTTCACTGGTCACAAGGCTGTTTGAGCAGGTCATGGAGCATGCCTCCTTCCTCTTGAGTTTCCTCCTTTCTTTTGACCTTCCCGAAACTTTGGCCAGGAGTCGCAAGTGATTGCAACTTTGATTTTTGCATTCTATGTTCTAGGTCTTATCTCACAAGGACTACAAGAGCAGAGAAGATTTCGACATGGCTGTTGATGCAGTTCTGAATGAATTGAACATAGAGTTGGTGTGCTTAGCTGGCTTCATGAGAATTCTCAGTGGCAAGTTTGTCAACAACTGGCGTGGTCGCATGATCAACATCCACCCGTCACTTCTGCCATCATTCAAAGGGACACATGCACATCGGCAAGCAATTGAAGCTGGTGTACGTGTCACTGGATGTACGGCACATTTTGTCGAGGTAAGAGTCTGCTTTTATGACTATGCGCATCATATTTTTAACTTTTTGAATTCCATGACAGTAGCAGTCAGTGTCAGCAACTTATCCATTGTGCTCTCACATGGCTCACTGGTGCAAGGTAACGTTTCCCATTGTGCCATGGCTCTGGTCCACTTGTGCCAGTGCATGTGATGATCACATGGTACTTTTGAGTGGCACCTTAGGAAGTGAAATACTGAAGCCTGTTGGCATCCTGAGAAGTCCAAGGATGTCATAGCTTGCTGGTGTAAAAAAATAAAGATTATTTTTTTTTGCCGGAATGATAAAAATAGCACCAGCCTGCTCGTATCATATCGGATTTAATTTCACTGCTGCTGTGTCACTAGCTGCCTTGTGCCAGGAAAATATCGGTATTCGGAGGCCAGATTACCCTCCAGAACAATAAACCGACCATAAAAATGAAAACACCAGTTTTTACAGCGGATCTTTTTTTCATACCCTGGAAATGTGACATTATGTTATGTTTTCATCGCAGCAACCAGAAAACTACTTCCATGCAGCCCAGTGGCTGTCAAAGAGCTGTTTTACTACCTTGAGTTTTTGTCATGCTGTGTTTTGTTTTTCATGTTTTTCTTTTCGTTGATGTGTACGTACGTATCTGTTTATTCAGCCTTATTCATGAACTCATGGAAGACATCACAAATCCAGCTAGAGCCAGTGGTTATTCGATCCTCTGACACAATTAAAGGACATGACCTCATGGAATGGCTTTCACGATGTGTTGTATACTGGCGGCGGAAAAAGATTACCCATACATGTGAAAAATTTCCATTCTTGAGATTTTAGCAAAAACTCCATGCTGTAGAAATAAAAGATCCTCTTTCATCACCTATGTCAAAATCTGATACCTCTAGAAAGCTCCGTTGCAATTTGGCGCTTTAATTTCTACCAAATGCATAAGAGTAAAAAGAAAGAAAAAAAAAGTTTCGGAGGCAACAATCAAATGGGAAAAACAATGTATGAGTAATCTTTTTCCGCCGCCACTATACACTGACTAGTAGTTGCCCTTTGAGTAGTTGAAATCGATATGTTTTTCAATTTTTCATGCGTGTACTTTACTGTGTGATTTCAGCATCACTTGTCAACATCTGTTTTCTATGGTGTTAAAAATCAGGTCCCAAACAGGCCACACTTTGATTGAAACTACAGATAGCTACAGCCACAATTTAACCAAATTTCTCAGATTAAAAGATCCACAGTAACTTAACTTAAAAGTGATGTGGTATCAGTTACTCTGGATAAGGTAGTGGTATCATTATGCGAAAAAAGGTGGCATTTGGAACAAATCGGTCGGAAGCGGGAAATGTCTCATTATACAGCGTGTTCGAATAAAGCGTCAATTTTTCAGGGGAGGTTACTCGTGACAATTATAAATGGCGGCATGACTTTCTCTATGCACTCATTTCGAAGTTTCGTGCTCAAAGCCCCCAAATTGGTCCATTGGGCTTTGCACAAAATATTAAAAGTCATCGGGGGCGCATCAAAATTTTCAGGATAAGTTCCTCGAATGATTACAATGAAAAACAAAGTAACTTTTTGTCCAACCTCCATTAAGTGGCCCTAAAATCCGTGAGTGGTCTGTTTGAGTTTTCGCCCGAAAAATAAGGTCATCGAAGGGGACATCTAAATTTTCAGGATAAGGTTTTTGTGGTGATTGTGACTCATTCTTGTCGATTAGCACGAGGATCTGTTCTGAAAATTGGATGCTCTGATGATGATTTTTAAAATTTGGCCCTATCCCAACTTGGATATATCCCAACTTTGGCCCTATCCCAACACACACACCACTTTGGGCTTTGTTGCCCCAACTTCAAGGCCACAAAGTCTCCTATTTTTGATTGCATCGGTGCTTTATACAGTGTGGTAACTCTCTCATAACTCTTGTGACTTATTCAAAATAAAATTTTTGAATGAAATCACTGAAACATTTGGGGAATTTTCTTCTCAGAAAATCTGTAGCAACCTTGAATTTGCCTGGTTTCATAACGTGGACCTTCTTTGGCAAGGTTTTGTCAGGCTTTTCTTCTCCCAATTTTTCAGGAGGATGTCGATTGTGGTTGTATTCTGGCTCAGGAGAGCACTGACATAGCTTTAGATGACACAGAAGATAGCTTGACTGAGAAAGTAAAGGAAATTGAGCACCGAATCTTCCCACGGGCCATGGAGCTGGTTGCGTCGCGGGAAGTTTCATTGGATTTGGCAACCGGAAAACTGCGATGGTATAAAAACGGCGCATGACTTTGATGTGCCTTCATGGAAATTAATAATCATTTTGTGATATTTCGTCAACGACCTGTGATAATGATAATGCTGGGAGTATTTTTTGTTTGGGATTTGTTTTGTTTGGGGTTTTGTTTTGTTTCCATTCTTTGATGAGATAACACTTTCAAAGAAAAATGTGTTCTAGAAACTTCTGTGTTTAGTTTGATATCGTCTTTACTAGACTAGTTTGACAATTTCTTCTATGCATTCATTTTACCTGGCTCACCATGTTGCGAGACCGTCTCTGTCCCATCCGGAGAGCCGGCTGACCAGAAGTCAAGTTGCATTGGCTTGACTTCTGGTCAGCCGGCTCTCCGGATGGGACAGAGACGGTCTCGCAACATCACCCAGATTTTCTTATGTGGTGAAGAAATAGCAAACTGGTTTTGGTAAGAATGATCGCAAGTTGAACGAACAGCCATGCAAGTTTCTACAGTTCCTTATCTAGTGCTCTTGTGTTTTCAGAGTGCAATACGATACGTACTATAAAATGAATTGTGATACTGCCTTTTTGGGTCCACCGTTTTTTGGTTATTTTTGTGTTCACGAGGTGCTATATTTTCCTGTTGTCATTGTCAGAATGCCTTATTTACAAAATAAAATGTGCCATATTGTGCTTTTATTTTAGAGCATCTTTTGACAGGTTTGTCAATATGGGGCTATTTGTTGGAGTGAATAATTTTTTGGACTGATTTGTATAGAATGTTTGTGTTTATGAGAGAATTGCTTACTTCCTATTTTTCCCTGGTGACATTTTCCGTTTCACCTGTGAAGGAAATAATGTTCCAATTTCAATTTTACCCCCTGACCTGGCCTGATGAGTGAATGTAAAGGGGCATTTCTTTCTTTCTGGCGACCTGTTTTGAGATGTGAAAGTGAGGATATTGTGAATTGGTGGAACCAGACCACATTGTTTGTCATCTCACCTATGTAGCTTTGATGTTAAACAGTCACTGTTTTATCGAATCTTTTGGACTGAAAGGATTGGGCAGGCAATGATTTGAATTTCACAATAAATGTGAGCCACTTGACGGTGTTATCTGTGGGGTTATTTAATCTTTTCCCGGTCTCAAGTCTGCCCTGAGTCTTTACATAAAGACATTTCATATATTTTTTAATGCCACTCAGGAGTCCGCAAATCGATTTTTGATCTTGAGACACCTTTCACCATGCCCACAGTCATGTCTCAAACCGTGGTGCAAAAGAAAAATCGTTTTATCTCATGAAAAAATCATTTTCTATGCTAAATTGGGGGCCCATCTTGCGACATAAAAACATTGTATTTTGATAGATTCAGAGCAGGAAAAGGTTAACAAAGGTTACATGGTGTATGGAGGAGGTCGCATCCTTATCACCCTGTTTTGTTTACTGTCCAAACAAGGTGAATCATCTCATATAGTCATCTATTGACAAGGATGTTGTGTCCAACGAAGAAATGCCTGACTCAAAAATACGGAAAATAACATGAACTATGATGCAGAGATATAGATTTCAACATTTCATTGTCGGTTTTACTTTGTCCCCTAAAATTGTTTTGACCTTCCAGAAAATCTTTTTTTCATGCAATAGCATGAATATCATCTTCGAAATTGACGGTCAAATGCGTCTCAACAATTATTGTGTACAATCAGCAAACACATTCCAGAAAATAAACAAATAAACAGTTGTAAAATTAACATGATGTTAAGTTTTCTTTCAACCAGACCAAATACCAGATAACTTTTGATTTCATCAACTTCATCATCATTGCCATTATGAGCTGACAGCCATACGGCCGGTGGCTCGGCTTAAACCTTGTTGCACAACTTGGGCTCACAAGGAGAACAATGCCCCATAATCGTAGCCCAACTCCGCTCTGTATTCAACTGAAAGGACTCGGATCAGTTTTCCGGCGTATATACCCCAATCCGCAGGATTTCTCGAACCGAATATGCTCTGCAGAGCGGAGATGTGTGTCTTGTGATGTGTGACTTCTCTGCAGTGCAACCTGTCAAGTCTCTGTCTTGGACATGGAGCTTGGTGTGATGGTGCACACGGCACCTCCTGTTTAACGTCACCTCAAACGGAGGGAGACATTGCATCCACCTTTGAATGAGTGATAGTCCCATCTTCCATTTTATGGGCCAATTTAAGTGACCC
>JASGXE010014854.1:0-11777 GCA_030068105.1 Sinentomon sp. SZTP_YWyxl
TTCAAAATTTTTTGAAAGAATCGAAAGACCCAAGGGCTTGGCAAGTTGGAAAAAGGACTGGTGTTCGGAAACGTGAAAATAAATAAAAAACCGTAATTACCAAGCCCTTTTCCATTTGCAATCATACTGTGTGGACGGGATGGCTTTAGAAATTGTCCCAATATTTAAGTACCTTGGTGTGTTCATAAGCCGCGACTTATCTTGGAAAGCCCACATCCACTCTGTCACAAAGAAAGCCTCAAAGGCGCTCTCTTACATCAATAGAAGCCTTAAATTTGCATCAGCTGCCCAAAAGAAACTTGCCTATATCACAATGGTGTTACCCATACTTGAGTATGCGTGTGCTGTGTGGAGCCCATCCAAGAGGATTGACATTCAGGAAATTGAAAATGTTCAGAGACGCGCGCTAGAGCTATCCTGGGGGACTATGGTAGATTATCCAGTGTAACTACCATGTTGAGTGATTTGAACCTGTGCACCCTTGAATCTCGACGCCGTGCACACAGCCTTGACCTATTCAGGAAATTTGTCATTGGTGAAATTGACGCAGCGATTCCTCCAGATTATTTTCTGAAACCTGTCCAACGTCGAACAGACCATGGTCTCTGTTTTACAACTTCTGTCATAAGAAACTCCGTCCTTGCTGATTCCTTCTTTCCGAAAACAATTGCCATTTGGAACGCTCTTCCACGTGACACGGCTTCAATTAGAACCTCCCTTGCTGTCGTTTCTCGAACCGGTCATTAGAGTCTAAATGTTTCTTTTGCTCGTTCCCCTTTGTTGCATTACTGGTTCGTGTTTGAATAGGTTTCTTTCCCTGGTTTGTTTGAATTACTTCTTAGTTGCCTCTGTTTTGCGCACTCTCTGTTTTTCTATATTCTTTTCGTTTTGCAATCACCTGACAAAGCTTTGCTGCTTTTTTTTCTTCTTTAACTGGCTACGCCAATTAATTGACCGTTGCCAGGATAAACTTTTTGTGACAATAATAATAATAATAATAAGGCGTCGGGAAGGAAGATCTTGAAGGGCAAGTGTTTCTAACATATCCGTGACGCTTGCATCACGAACGTAATTCTGACAAATAAATCGAGCTGCTCGTCTCTAATCTTGTCCAACAGTGAAATATCAGAAGCCAGGAATGGATCCCACACGTCACATGCATACTCAAGATGGGGCAAAATTAGACTCTTGTAAGCTTTAAACCGGGATTCCTTCGAGGCATTTCTTAACGTACTAATGAAACCAAGGTATTTTATTTGCTTTTTTTTTATTTGCTTTTGAAAAAGTGGAGTTGACGTGACTGCTCCAAGAAAGGTCGCCGGAAAGCAATACACCAAAATATGGGACCTCTTTTACCCGCTCAACCACCTCATTGTTTATCATGCAAGGGTCAGAAACTGGTAATGATCGTGAATGTGTGACTCTGGAAAAGCAAATCCACAAAGATTTTGAAGGGTTTGGCGTGAGGCACCATGTTTTACACCGCAGTTTTACAAGGAATTAAGATCATTTTGTAGGGAGACCTCGTCACTAGTTATTTATGCTGCGATAAATTATGACATCGTCAGCATAAAGCCTAATTTGACAACAAATAACATCAGGCAGATCGTTTATGTATATGAGAAACAGAAGGGACCTAAGACACTGCCCAGGTGAACACCAAGCGGCAAACAATTAGCATTGTGATAATGTCTTATCAATTTATACTCGGAACGACCTGTCATTTAAGTAATTCGCGACTAAATCAGCGACAAGAGGAGAAAATCCTAAATTGGCAAGCTTTATTAATAGAAGAGAATGAGGGATGGAATCGAATGCTTTTGAGAAATCAATGAGGACAGCGTGCACTTTGTTCTTGGCACTCAGAGCATCACATCATGGACAAACTCGACGAATTGAGTGGTGCATGATAACTTTCCACGAAACCCATGTTGGAAGGGAAACAAAAATTGATAGGATTCCATTCATGCAATTAATTCGGCATGAAGAATTTTTTCAAAGATCTTACCGCAGGGATTTAAGAGGGCAATCGGACGGTACGATTTTACCGAATGTTTGTTTCCTCCTTTTTAGGGACAGGGACCACCTTTGCAACCTTCCAATCACTTGGGTACATATACTCAATAAGTATTTTTTTAAATAAGGGTTCCAAAAGAAGCAGGGCAGTTCGAAGGATAGAATTTTTTGTAGTTTATTGGGAATGCCATCAAGTCCTGTGGAATTTCGAGTCTTAAGCCTCCGTAACAACCTCTCAATACCTTCTCTGGAACGAAGGATAAGGCCTGGAATGGAGAACTCACTGTTGGAGTTAGCCTGGATGGAGGGAGAAAAGTGACGGATCCCAGTAAATTATTTGGAGCAAGCGATTGAATTTGGTTCTGGGGAACGACTGAATATTTGGATGCATTCCAAAGTATTTCTGCCTTCAGATCCCCATCGGCACTCACCCTGAGCACCGGCACTTTCATCAGTGATGGGCGGGAAAGCGCTCTCCCTTGGTTTGTTTTTACTTTTGAGGAAATTCTAGAAAGGCTTGGAAAAGTTGCAGGCCATGGAATTATCAATAAACTTGCTCGGAATAGAGTTCTTCGTTGTATTGACGAATTTTGGGCTTATCGCAAGTTTCCGCCTAATATTAGAGAATTAGCGTACTTCAGCATCGTTAGACCCATTCTTGAGTATGCTGTTGCTGCTTGGGATCCATGGTTCTCTTGCCAAGTTCAAATTTTGGAGAGGGTTCAGCGACGAGCAGCTAGATTCGTGGTGGGTGACTACCGCCGAGCCACAAGTGAAACTGGCACAATGACAACTTTTGGTTGGAGTTCCTTGGCTGATAGGCGCAAGATGGCCCGTTTGTCAAGTCTCTTCCTGATCTTGAAGGGGAGTGGGGGTTGGGCTGACTTGCACTCTCTGTTAGAGGCCCCTCATTATTACTCTCGACAAGATTACGATTTCAAAATTCGCCTGTGGAACTTTAGCAAAGATGTTGGCAAATTTTCTTTTTTGGGACGCACCATCACTCAGTGGAACTCACTTCCCGGATGTGTTTGCAAACCCGCTAAACTTGGCCACTTTTCAATCTCGATTGGAATCTTTGCTAGAGTCATAGAATTTCCGTTCTCTTTGTTATTCATGCCCTTTTACATTTTTTAAACTTTTACCTGTAATTGAATTGCCTGCAATTGCATAGGAGGTAACTCCGAAAAAATATAATTGAAATGGAATATATTTCAATCAAGGATGGAGAATTTGACTCACGCTGTTTTTTTTTACTTTGACTTTGACTTTTGACTTTGACTTTTGACTTTGAATTTGACTCACGCTGTTTTTTTGCAATCACGCTGAGTAATTTCTCTCACGAGTGCATGGAGATTTCTTTTACGCTTGAACATCGATTCCAATTTCTTGTTTACCCAGGGATATTGAACTGCATTTGAAGACACAAAAAATTTACTGCATGTACCTAAACCAAATTGTAAAGAAACGAAAGGGACAAAAAGCACGACTGGCACCTCGTGCATTTTTGTCGTTTCGTTGTATTACAATTTGATATAGGCCTAAACCTTAAATTTTTGCACATCGCAAGCACTCACTATACCACGGCATCCACGTCATCTACCCCATCTTTAAAACGGATCCACTTCATTCTGAGAAGCAAGAATCAGGTTTGTCCAAGTCATCTGCCCATTTTTTCTTTACATTTTTCTTTACATTTTTTCTTTACTGTTTTAGGATAGAGTTTATCACCTGTGGGAACAGTGTCTCCATCGGTCACGCCAATTGAAAAATTCAGTTAAAACCCAAAGCAGTCTTATTTTTACGGTGGAGGACACTATTGCAACCAAAAATATATCTTATTTCTGCACCAACGAAATCACTGCGTGTTATTTCCTTGGTGTATAGAAATAAGATAAACAGCGTGAGTCAAAAGTGACGATAAATGTTATTTGTTGTTTCGCGGTTGAATTGATTGCTGTTCCAGGTCATGTCTGCAACGTCAAAGTTATTTATTTTGTTACCATGGATGGATATTGTATTTATCGTCGGATTCGCGGATGTTCTTGTTTGGAGTTATTGCATACCGAAGTTTTCCAGCATGCCGGAGAAGGTATTCGCAAACTGAGCACGTTGAAATTGTTCCTCTCTTCGGAGACAACGATGGAACGTTTCAGGTTGTCAGCAAAATGATCCAGGAAGGCCACCCGGCATGTCAATGAAGTGACATGAGACCCGGTCTGGGCGGTGACAGATGTGCCCGCCGGACACGAACACAACATTATGCAGGCTATGGAACAGGATAGACGTACGTCAACTTGGAAATTGGGACACCAAATTGCGAGTAGCCATAATCCCGTGTTGCGCACACTCACAGAGCTAATAGCTTTCAAGCCTCAATGGCTTTTTTTAAAACCCTCAACACTGCAGTAACTACGTTCATTGGGCCACTGTGAAGCATCTTAATTCTGCCATTCTCGAGCAAACACTCCACCTGTTTGCTCGACTGCCCACTGGCAGAATTTCGGACGCTTCTGCGACTGAACCCGTTCTCTGGAACTTGGGCAAGACCTCTTGATGGCATGCATGTTGGGTCAACTCTATCCGGATGGCGTTGGAGGAAAATGTTGCTTATGGCAGCATGCGACGTCCTATCGCGGTCACCGCAGAGACGAACAATTGTTTTAACGTGCTCAGCTTGAGGATACTCCGGCATGCTGCAACTCCAGACAAGAACTTCTGCGCAATTTGACGATAACTGCAGCTTTGAAACCAAATAAATTACTGCAGAGTTGTAGACATGACCAGAAACTGCAACAGATTTCAACAAGGAGCCCAACAGGAGCCCATTTATCGTGACTTTTGAATCACCGTATATTTTTGTGAAGCAACCTTTGAAACAACTTTTCAGGCATTCCGCATGAATCAATGTGGTGAACTTAGGTCAAGTTTATGTTTAAGGTCGTCAGGTCCGGTTAACCAAACGTGAGCTATCTTAGCTACTTTCTGTTAGCAGACAAGACATAACCTGACCTAAGCAACCTATCATTACCGATCTTACCTGCTGACTTAACCTTATCCAACCCAACGATCGGTTAAAAACAGTGGTTTTCTCTGGGTTCTCGGGTTTGAGTGACAAAAAATAAGCTATTAGGAATAATCCAAACTGACCAGCAGTGTACTTTTTATCCATCAGAGCCAAGGATTCTATATTGTCCGCTTATGACGCATTCCAGTTTGTTAATGATTCGTTCTCGATTGTCCCCCCGAGATTTGCAGACTGGGGATAAAATCCAAAACATGGGTTCTGGATTGTATCCGGTCCTTGTCCCCCCACCATTGAGTGAGATTTCCAAAAGAATCAACTCGAACGAACTTCTTGTCATATTTGTTTATTTTTTCTTTGCTTGTTGTCTTTTTGCTTTTTGGCTGATTCATTTTTCCAGACACTTTTTAAGTCTTTCAAATTGTTGATAATTTTTACAGCTTAGTCATTCGGACAATACAGGTTCAGTACAGCATTGAAAATTCAGCTCGGTCACATTTCGTTTGCTGGCATGTCGAGAATTATTCTGAAAAACATGGAAACATTTTTGCCTATTCTTTGCAACCGACGAACCGGTTGCAATGGGAAACTGTTCTGATCAATGAAGAAATCAAATGACGCACTGAGAATTAATGGCAACCTATTCTTTGGTGAAATCGATCTTGTTGGTATACAAACTTGAACAAACACTATTCGCTTGTGCCGGCAAGCCTGCATCTTACTCTGTAACTCGGACAATAGGGTAACCCCCTTTGATCCTGGGCGGTTCACTTTGTGATGATACCTGTTCTCTTATTACAGCACCACTTGAATTCTTCATTTGCAACTGCGGAAATTCTTCAACTTGTTCTCTTATTTCAGGAAAGCTGAAATTCTTTCAACTCCCTTTACACGGATAAATCGCTCTAATATTTCAGGACCAGCAGCGCTAATCCCTCTTCTCTTGGATGGATTGCATTTCTAAATTTGCTCTTTATGGCCAAATGTCGCGCCACTGATTCGTAACTTGCCTCCAGATGATTGCAATCTTTTGTCAAATAACTCCGGTGCGCATATTTACAAAAAAAAAACATCATAGCTCGGTATAGGAAAATGCAGGGGGGCCCCGCCTCCAGATGACCCCCGCCTCAGTCTGTCCACAAATATTCTTTTTTGCTTTCGATTTTCCTCGAAGGTACCAGGGTTCAATCGGGGCCCTCGGCTTCGACATAGGGCCCCACCGAGGGCCTTTTTTCTGCTCTGTTTTTCCATAAAATCCTTGTTTTGATCTCGATTTTCCTCAAAAGTCATCAGTTAAGTAGGGCTCCCGGCCTATGTGGGCCCCCAGGGCCGTGCGGCCTTTTTCTCTCTCTCAGTTTTGTATACAAAATCATTTTTTTCGATTTTCTTCCAAAATATCACTACGCACAGTGGTGTTATCCCCAGCCCCTGAGGGCCTCACACGGGCGGCTTTGTTTTATTCTCTCAGATTGTACACAAAATCCCTTTTTTACTTTCAATTTTCTGCCAAAGCGTCAGGCGTCAGGGTCAGGGGGCCAGAAAAAAACTGGGTCCAGGGCCCCACGCTCTCTAAATCCGGCACTATTGGTCCAGCATTTCCCTCGCACTCTCATTCTCTTCTCTGTTGCGATCGAAAATGCCTCCTCCCATCGAATTTGAACTTATTTGTGCAAAGTGAGCACAGGTTGAAAGATCGTCAAGCGCTTTGGCTTGAGCTGTGTAGCCTCTCTTGATGCTTCATCGCAATCTTCTGACTCACCAGCAGCCAGTTGCGGAAGTTGGCATTGGAATAGGTGTGTTCTTGCGCCATGTCAGAGCCTTTAATATCAGAGTTTGGCAAATCAGCCATCTTTGGTCCAAAAGCGCGAAGACATAAAAAATCAGTTTTGTCCGCCACTTCACGAGAACAATATCTCGAAAACGGAAGTGCTGTAAACGTTGCGCAAACTCTGAGTTCGGGAGAAAATCCACCATTTGACATGCCAATTTTATGTCCATGAAACCAGATTTGGCGTTGACCTCGACAAAGCGCCTTAAAGGGGCCCCTTTAAACTTCGTAATCTTCACTCTGTTATTGTTATAGTTATGTTGTAATTTTGTCCTTATATGAACTTGTGTTACCTTACCGGCCACAAGGTGTTTATTATCTTGTTGCAACATGGTCAACATAGTCATTTCTTGGAAGCCACAGGACTTTGCTAATGATGGCCACAGATTTTGGACGCGACAGAGATTTGGAATGTGCGTCATTGATCTAAAAGAGTTGAAAAAAATTCCCAATAATGTCCTGATATTAGAAAAATGTCCCTAACCAATGGTGAACGCAGCCAGCTGTGTCTGAAGCATTTGCGAGACTGCTGTTAAATTCCAACGCAGTCATCTTTTCTGCAGCTTTGCAACGCGCTGCTGCAGTCTCTTTCCATCATTCCTTATACGAAAAGGAAAGGCTGTCCTTATTGGCTGCTGTGAAAAGCTGGGTTTGCAAAACCCCTTCCAGCTTAGCTTATTTTCAATTTCGAATACGATAAGATAAGCCAGTCGAGAATGAATTACAAGATTATTTCTTTTTCTCAGGTCGGTCAGCAATCCTTCTTTTGCTATATCAATTCCAAACTGAAATTATGGGACAAAAAAAGTAATGGAGAGTTCTTTCAAATTTTGATGCCGGCGCAGTCTCCTTTCAAGACTTGAAAAGATACTCATGCAGCGGCCATTTCATGTGTGAGAGAAGATTTACCAGAGATCAGCGTAGGATTTTCGGTGCTTTTGATGACCCTTCATTTTTAGCCGGTAATACCTACACCCCAATTAACAAATAAAATAGTCGAAAGATGCACTGCGGCTGAAGATGGATATGGTCATATTTGCACTTATACAGGGTGGTCCTAAATTCCTGGGAACAACCGATTGGGCGTGTTCCTCATGCCCATAGGAATCAAACTTGTTCAGTGACAAAATTCGCTACGCCCTCCCATTTCGGAGATATGCCCCCTCAAAGTTCCCAAATTGCGCACTTTTTGGGTGCCTGTGGGGGTTGATTTATTTGTTGAAGAACCCTCATTCTTTGCAGGCGTACTCCACAATACAAACGGAAGAAAAAACATTCTGTGAAAAAATGTGCTCCCATCCCCCATTTCGGAGATATGGTCATCCAAAAATCCCGAGGGGAGTCCCTTTTGGGTGCCTTTGTTGGGGGGTTGAGTATTGCTCGCTCAGTGCTAATTATTGGAGAGCGTGCACCCCAAGATAAACTAAAGAGAAATGATTCAGTGAAAATATCGCCTATGACCCCCTGGTTTTGGAGATATGGACCCCAAAAGGTTGCAAAAATTCGCAATTTGGAAACTAAATTGTGGAATTTTGGAGAGCCATATCTCGAAAATGGGGGTTCGGGAGGAATTTTTTCACTGAATGTTTTTTCTTCACTTTATCTTGGGGAACGTGCTCTCCAAAAATCAGCACAAAGTGACGCATCAATCAACCCCCAACACAGGCACTAAAAGGGGACTCTCCTTAAGATTTTTGGGTGGTCATATCTCCGAAATGGAGGGTGATAGCGCATTTTGTCCCTGAATGTTTTCTCTTCAGTTTGATTTGGGGAGCACGTTTATGAAAAAATGAGAGCTCTTCAACAAATAAATCAACCCCCACAGGTACCCAAAAAGTGCTCAATTTGGCAACTTTGAGGGGGTGTATCTCCGAAATGGGGGGTCGTAGCGAATTTTGTCACTGAACAAGTTTGATTTCCTACTGACATGAGGAACACGTCCTATCGGTTGTTTCCAGGAATTCAGGATCACCCTGTATACGTATGATCATATGATTGAATCATATGATTTTTTTTAAAAATTGACTGGCATGCAATTCGTAATTATCTTCATCAAAGTTACCCTATCTTTCTGGATCTGGCCCTTGAAGGCACCCCTAATGAAATCTGGAACTTCATTCAGTCCCTATTAGCCCAAATTCATTCACAGATTCCTGTTAAAACAGTTAAAAAATCAGTGCAGTACCCCTGGGTTGACAGGAAAATAGAACGCCTTTTCCAGCATAAACGCAGATTTTCTTCGTGTCTTAAAAATCCCCTAATGAAAATCTTCTTCGTGCATTCACCTCCATCAAAGATGAAATTCGTCTGTATGGCGCCTTTCTATATAATCGATTCATAGGACAAGCAATCGCTTCAGATTGCTCAAGACCCTTTTGGCGTTTCCTCCGCTCCCAAAGCAAACGTCCCAGGACTGAAATGCACTTCCTGTGCCCAATGTGGGTATGACAGCCAAATTTTACAAACAAAATTTACGACACTATTCTAAATTTTGCGTACTGTATCAAACAAAATTACCAAATTCAACAGTATCAGAAGGCATGATCCTCGAGGCGCTTTAACAGAATGCCCAGACTCAAGGGATCTTCAAAAATTTCAATCGGCAGGGAGTTCCATTCAGTTATGGATCTACCCAAGAAGGAAAATTTTCCCACGTCCTTTCGGAAGGGCCATAAACGTACCTTAAAGTGGTGATCCTTACGGGAGACATAAGTCGGTGGTGAGATCAGCGGAAGCATATCTCCCCACCCTCCACATTTTGCGAGAATCTGAAGCAGCCCGGACAGACGAAAACGTTTTCTCCTTTCACCCAGGGTTTTCCAGCCCAGCGTCGATATCATATCGGTCACGCTACTCTGGCGTCTGTAGTCCCCCACGACAAAGCGAGCTGCCCTGCGCTGAATCTTTTCAACCGCTGCAACATGCGAGGCAACCCAAGGATCCCAAACCGTTACAGCATACTCCAAGACAGGCCTCACAAGACTAATGTAGGCGAGTTCCCTGATATTCTTCGGGCATTTTCGGTAATTACGTTTCACAAAATAAAGGGCCCTGTTGGCTTTCGCAGTAACCAGTTGAACATGCCCCGCCCAATCGAGTTTGCGGTTAAACTTTACTCCCAGATATGTGATTTCTTCCTTCGGTGGAAGAGACCTGGTCCCGAGAATGTACTGGAAATCGATAGCATTCGTTCTGGTTGTAAATCGAATAAAATTGCACTTATCTTCATTGACAAGCATCGATGATTCCGAACACCAGTTCATAACATTGTTTAGGTCATTTTGCAAACCAACACAATCCTCAACATGGCTTACATGTTTATAAATAATGCAGTCGTCGGCGAATAAACGAATTCGTGACTTCACATGCCATACTAGGTCATTAACATGTATGATGAAAAGTAGTGGGCCCAAGATGCTACCTTGGGGGACCCCAGAAGTTACCGGCAGTGGATCAGAATGGTGGCCACCCACCCTAACCGACTGGGATCTGCCGTTAAGATACCCTACAACCCAATTAACGGTTGTTTCATCAACCCCAAGAAACGCTAATTTGTTGACCAAGAGCTTATGGCTAACCACATCAAAAGCCTTAGAAAAGTCAATGGCAACAGCATCTACCTGGATTCCGGCATCTAGAGCGTCTGAGATGTCCTGCGAAAATGCAGTAAGCTGCGTCGAGCAAGAGAACCCTGGCCGGAAGCCGTGCTGAGCATTTGAAAGCAGACTGTTCATGGCAAGGAAATTTCTGATGTGCTTCGCAAGGAAGAACTCCAGTATTTTTGAACAGGTATTTAAAAGACTGATTGGACGGTAATTTGCAGGGTCAGAGCGGCTGCCTTTTTTGAATACAGGGACCACGATTGACCGCTTCCAACTTGCTGGTAGTTCACCTTGCCTTAGGCTGGCATCAAATATGACTTTTAAATATTTTGATACGACAGGTGGCGAGAGTTTAAGGAATCTGATTCCTGCTGGACCCTGACCTTCACTCTTTTTGGTTTTCATTCTCACGATTCGGTCCGTTATCATTGCTTCAGTAATGACAGGAGCCCCGCACGGACTAAAAATGGGTCCATCAGGACTGGCTGCTGGGTTACCTGTGAGGAAAACCTTTGCAAAACGTTTATTCAAAATATTGGCTTTCTGTAAGGAATCTGTTATCATGTCTTCGGAATCACCGCATGCGAGAGCTGGTATTTCAGCTCCAGCCCGCTTCATGGTTCCGTTAAAACGCCAAAACTTTCCAAGCTGGCCACGCTCGAGCGCGGGTTCTCGGGTGAGTAAAACGGCCATTGTGCATGTTGACCGTTCCGTTTATACTTGATATGGAACGCTGCTTCGTCCCCGAATACAATTGCGCTGGAGTCCAGCACACAGGCCTCCAGAGATTCAATTGCCCAAAATGAAAAATCGAGACAGATGACATGATATTCAGGGTCCAAGCCATGGACGATTTGCACTGAAAGGGAAGTACTTGTTCTTTTTGAGTATTCGTCTGACTGATCTCTGGCTTGTTGGTACTGGCCTCCGCAGCCGCAATTTTCTTGCGATTTGATTGGGCTGCGTTGAAGTGTGCATGGTCTAAATATCTGCAGAGGAATCCGGTGAAATAAAGTGTTCAGTTTCAGTGAAATAAAGAATTTTTTGAATTTGAATTTGAATTTGAATTTGAACTTCAACTGATCTGTCCGGAAAGTGGTGAGCTCATTTCCACATCAACGGACATAGCAAAAGCATTTCGAGATCTCTTTCTCTGCCCGACTCCCCCCCAAGTTCAACCAATTCATCTATGTGCTCCTCTCCTTCCATTCGCTGCACATCCTTCAAGCCCATATTAAAGTCGGCTCTCTGAATGCGGCAGTTTTTCTTCTCATGACATATCCTGTATCCGCATCTCCAGAAATGG
>JASGXE010014855.1:0-10807 GCA_030068105.1 Sinentomon sp. SZTP_YWyxl
GTTTTCTTCTAAATGGCGAGTTGACCTACGAAAATGGCAATGTTAAGTGGAATTTAGGGGAGCTCTACAAACACGGATTGCCCCCTATTTTATTTTACAAAAAGCCTTTTGCACGAGGAGCTCCATGCCATTGTCCGCAACAATGCAAAATTCAACAATGGGCGATTTTTCGTATCGTCTCGCTACGCAGAGATTTTTAAATGAAAATTATGCGGAATGGAAATGAAAGTTTCAATTCATTGTAAAATCCAATGGAAAGTGTAATCGAGAGACGATATGTACCTATCTTTGTTTGCGGCGTTTTTGCATGCGCGCATGACCAGCCTGCCATTGGTCTGCGGTCCTACGCAGTCTTCGCCACTCTCAACGTTTGCTGACATCCAGGAGAAAAACTTCCCTTTCCATATTCGATGAAGAAGTTTCGGAGACAAGGCAGTTGCGCTGCGATTCCGAAGCCGAAACGATGCGCGGACGGTCACCGCAAAGTAGAGTTCGCAGTTTCTTATGCGTTTATTGCGTGGCGGTTCGCAGGCAGAGGTTGGGAAAAAATTCCCTGAGAAAATTAGGCTGGCATATTTTTGAGATGATAAAGAACATTCGGCCGTGTTCCCCATCACAACCCACTCTCATCATACCCTGTTTACATCTGTTTTTTAATTATCATTAAAAAGTTAATGATCATCAAAATCGCAAGTGTAAACGCTTTTTTCTAATTTTTTCGCTTAATGACTTTCCGGAACATAATTTATTTTTCAGTTTTTATCATTAATTTTGGATGTGAACGCCTAAAATTAATGATCATTAAGGGAACGTCATCAGGAAGATGAATTATTTTAATTATGTTCCGAACATAATTTATTTTTAATGACGTTCAAAACGTTTCGTGGTTTTGCGGTCGCTTGAGCACTTTTGAGCGTACAGAGGCGCAAGTTCGACAAATCATGCTGCTGAAATGTTGCTGGCCATTCAAGGACACCATATTCCAGAAAAGAAAAAGACGGAACAGCTTCGAATACTCACCAAAAATGAAAAACATTTTTATGGAATCTGAAAATTTTTTGGAGCGGCTGCGTATCGAACCCGGGTCCTCTTTGTCTGTAGTCGAATGCTCCACCACTGAGCTTACCCCCAAACTTGAAATTGTGTTCTAAATGAACGCTCATATTTCATTGTTGCTGTTCCGCAACAAAATTTTCCAGGAGAACGGCAAGTGTGAAATCCGCAGTCTTTTTAATGATGTTTAGCGAAAATGCAAATGTAAACGGGCCAAAATAAATGATCATTAATCGACAGTTTCGATTAATGAGCTTCCTTTTAATGATCATTAAAAATTCAGATGTAAACACGGTATCAGGTTCAATTCAATGGCCAATTCAACAGGCGGATGCATCTTTCAAAGCAACAATGGAAAAGGAACAGGCGTTGTGCACAGAAATGAAATTTTCGCAACACAAATCTGTCCATTGAATTGGCTATTGAGCTGAGCCTGCCGAGGGTGAGTTGCAATGGGGAATACGACCGAATGTCTCCTTTCGAAGAAATTAGTCTTTCGCATGGATTGAAGTTGACAAGAGCTTTGATTCTAAAATATAAATTCACGTTTTTCAAATCTGAGTTCTGCTCAATAAATCCCAGAACTGTATCAAAGACCACCCGTCATCTTTCGTGCAAAATTGCAGTTTTTTGGACTGTGGGGATCACATCGACATTTCGTTGGAAAACACAAACCACATCCTTTCTCAACACCTCCAAGGTGCAAACTGTTCAATGACACGTCACTTCTTGCAAACCCCAAAACACTTCGTTACACATCCACATGGCACGCCCACAGTTGAGTGTTCAGGAGGAAACACCCCTTGCACATCCAAATCAAATAACGCACTCAACCAAAACGTTTGTTGGGGGAAACACGCTATTGCTCACCCCATAGCATAGCCAAAGTTCAAACTGCTCAGTAAAGGAGCATCCCTTGCGTGACAAGTAGCGGCTGAATTAATGCACTCGTACATGTGTTTTTCCCATTGTCTCCGAAACTTTTTTTGTTTTCTTTTTACTCATACATGCGTCAGAAATTGCAGCATCAGAATGCAACAAGGTTTTCTTCTGGTGTCAGATTTTGATCTCCCTTGTTGAAGAGGAACTTTAATTTCTGCAGCCTCGATTTTTTACTAAAACATGAACAGTCGCAATTTTTTATACCTAAGAGTACATTAATTCCACCGCCAGTATACACTCCTTAAAATGTATCAGCAGTTAACCCAAACTGTTCAATTAGGAAGTCTGGAAGTTTTCTCAGCTATCCCAGATCGTCTCCAGATATTTTTCTCCCAGATTTTTTAGTCCAGATTTTTTTCGTCAATTTTTTTTCGCCCAGAATTTTTCCTTCAGATTTTTTTTGTCCAGATTTTTTGGCAGATTTTCTTCGATTGCGCGAAATTTTAAAAATATTAAAAATTTGAAAAAATGCTAAATTTTAAAAATTTAAAATCTTTATTCATCATACAATGTGAGAATTTACATGTTCATTTTAAAATAATGTTTTTGGGCAACATTGCACCGATTCAAATCTACTTGCGAATCGCCAATCCTTTTTCTTGGTTACAAGAAAATAAGTTAACGTTTAAGGCAATTCTCGCTTCGGGTATTTGTTCTTTCCTGCGGCGATATTCGATGCTGGCTGTTGATTTATTTTTGACAATTCTCACGTCTGGTACCTATTTGGTCTTTCCTTTAGTGATATTCGGTGTATGGCAGTTGATTTATCTTTGACAATTCTCACCTTGGGTATTCGGTTTTTCCTGGCTATATTAGAGGAGTGGCGGCAGATTGATTTTTGACAATTCTCATACCGGGTGTTTGGTTTTTTTGCGACATTCGAGGAGTGGCGGCTGATTGATTTTTGACGTATCTTATACTTTGGATATATGATTTTCCTGGCGACATTTGAGTTGACGGGTGTTTGGCTTTTTCCGGCGATTTAGACTTGCTGCTGTTGATTGATTTTTGACAATTCCGGGGAATTAGTCATTTCTGGCGATATTCGAGAGACGGCTGCTGATTGAATTTTTAACAATTCTCACTTCAGATAATCGGGTTATTTCCTGGCGAAATTCGTGATGTGGCTGCTGATTGATTTTTGACAATTCTCACTTCGGGTGTTTGATATTTCCTGGCGATATTCGAGGTCATTGGTTTTTTTACAATTCTCATTTCGTGGAATCAATGTTTCCCGGCGATATTAGTTGAGTGATGTTTGACAATTATTATTTCGGGTTATTTGGATTTTCCTGGCGATATTCGAAATAAGGCTGTTGATAGATTTTTGACAATTCTCACGTCGGATAATCGGTTTTTCCTGTCGATATTTGAGGTACGATTGTTGACTGACAATTCTCACTTCGGTCATTTGATTTTTTCTGATGGTGATATATTCAAGACACGGCTGTTCTGAACTCGTTCTTCGGATATTTCTTTTTTCCTGGCGATATTCGACGTACGGCTGTACATTGATTTTGACAATTATGTTGATATTCGAGGTACGGCTGTTGATTTTGACAAATTCTCGCTTCAGCTATATATTTGGTTTTTCCGGGCGATATTCGAGGTACGACCGTTGGTTGATTTTAACAATTCTCATTTCGGTTAATTGGTATCTCCTGGCGATTTTCGAAACACGGCTATTGAATTTAGATTTCATACTCGCGTATTTTTTTCCTGGCACGGTATATTTCTGGAATGTTCAAGGCACGGCTGTTTGTTTTGAACAATTCTCGTTTCAGCTATTTGTTTTTACCGGCGATATTCGAGGTACGGCGATTGATTTTGGAAAATTCTCTCTGTGGGAATGTGTTTGGTTTTTCCTAGCGATATTCAATACATCTGTCTCTTTTGGACAATTCTCAAATCGGATATTTTTTGTGGCTATATTCGCGATACTGCCGGTATTTTTGCACAATTCTCTCTTTGGGTATTTGTTTTTTTTTTCTGGCGATATTCGCGGCTCTGCTGTTGATTGATTTTTGTCGTGATTTGACCTTCCAACACTTTTTGGAAGGCGTTGATTTTATTTTACACCGTTGGTGATTGTAACATCGCTTGCCGTTGCCAATAATTATTCAGTTCCGGGCCCGATGTAAAATGATCTGTGTGTATAGAGTTTGTTTGCAAAACCAAATGATATTATGGGCTCGGATGAATTTGCACACCCTTCCCCTCTCAGAATGGCATCCTTGTGAAGATGAGCCAGCACGCTGCTACATCAGAGCAGCTGTCATTTGCAGCGGTGCTTTTCTTCGTTTTTTCCAGAAGAGAAAAACGCTGCCTTTTGCGGGAGAACACGTGTTGCGAAAATTACTCAGCTTTCTGCGAAATTCCCTTCAGCAGGAGGGTTTCCGAAGGATTTCCCGTCCTTCGGATAAAATATTTTCGAAATTTTAATTGTCAGCAAAATTGTGCAATTGGTCCTTTTGCTCTGAAAGGCCTCGTGGAATGTCCGAAGAAGAAGAAAAAGCGACCATTGCCTGTGTTTTAGTTTCAAATATGGAATTTCAGATTTGGTGTCAAACTTCCATGCTGCCAGGCAAAAAAATAAAAATCCCATCTTGTTTCCCTGCATATACTTCCATTGCAGCCACTAGGTTACGTAAGAGGCCGAGAAATAAAACACCTGTATGGTACCTGCTGGGCGACTGACCTCACGACTGTTTTCAGAAATCTATAAAAATAGCATCCCTAGCAACAATTTTACAATTTTACACTTCCCATCCCACCAAAACGCCTCCGCCAGATAAGTTCATCCTTTTCACTGCAGGTACACCTTAGAATCACTAGCAACATGTGCCGCAGAACACAACACATTCGTGCAATGCGTGAAATTGCATCAAGACCTGTTGAAATTGAACGACTCTTGTGTGAACCTGACCGTTGGAATTTCTCCAATGTTCGATGAGTTTTGGCCAGTCCTTTATATGACTTTTTAGCGAGCACCCATGTACTTTTCTTTCTGCAAATGGTGCCGTCAATTGCAGGCCGCGCTTGGCACAGTGCATCGGCCTGCCACAGCAACAATATCTGCTGGCCCTCTCGACGAACAAATCGATCTAGCTGCATGGCGAACAAAGAAAATCAGAAAAAGCGCGTCTTTTCACGTGCGTGAAGTTGCCTTGCCTCTTGTTGTGGATTTTGGCAAAATTGCATTAAAGCTACTGTATCACGTTCATACCGGATTTACCATCAGCTATTTTTGGGGTTATTTCCACCACGGGATGGCGCAATCGAGAATTTTGACGGTGCAATGCGGTACCATCGCGGTGCAATCCTTCCTTCCATGTTTTGACTCTCTGTGACGCACCACGAGATCTACCAAGATCTGAAAAAACCCAAGCGTGAAGTTGGCTCCCCACTTTTTGGGATTATTTCCACCCCGGGATGGCACAATCGGAAATTTCAACGGTACAATCCGGTACTCTCGCGGTACAATTGACAATCGTTTCAACGTATTTTGCCATAATCCGCGAGAAGTGGCCCGCCAATTTCACGCATGTCGTAGTTGCTATGGTTACTGCTGCGCCGATCGGAGCGGTCGAACAAATAGCATCTGGATGAAAGAGTACGAAAATAGGTCGGTATCACCAGGGCAAACCGGATTTTGCACATCATTCATTTCTTCATGCAGAATTCGGATATTGTTTCTACTTTTTGAAAATAAATGTTTGCCACAAACTGATTTTTGAATGAGTTCCATGCAGCCACTCGCATCTAAAGGGCTATGAGTTTTGGAGCGAATTGCGCGGCGAGGGAGCCGGAGTGAATATTGCAATTGAAATTTGTCTTTTATTTTGCCTCGCGGAACATTTGCCGAAAACGTGGGCTGTGCGACAATTGAATCAATCCCACCAGGCACCCCAATATGGCGAATTTTGGGGACTTTTTAGATGACCACATCTTCGAATTGGGGGTCGAAACGAATTTTTTCACCACTTTTCACTTCAGTTTGCCGCGCGGAGCACACTCAGCAAAAATGGAAGCTGTAGGTACATGATAAAATTAACCCCCATAGTTACTTAAAGAAGGTTCATTTTGTGGAATATTGTGTCCGCATATCGTTGAAATGGGGGGGCACATTCTGCCATGCATGGGTCCAGTTTGAGTCCTGATGGCATAGACCACGTCCTTTCATAGAAACACGTCCTTTCGTTGTCGTCAGCCAAGTGGCTGCCGCTAAGCAGCCAAGCGGCTCAGTCCATTCAGAATTTTGGCCCCTAAGTTTGTCGAGGCAATTACTTTTGCGAAGCACAGGCTAAAGCCAGGCTCGACGCCCAGATCAGGCAAGGCATCGTGGAGCCCGAACGGCCGGATGAAGGCACAAACTGCAAACGCATCTGTGCTTCATTTTCGTCGTCCATGATTGGCGAAATTTTGCACACAGTTATCGTTCGAGCGGCGATCTGTTTCGCTGCCAGGATTAAAAGAATATCACAAGATAACGGACACGCAAAAATATAGGTACCAAATGCAAAATATCGTATTTCGTCAGTGTAAAGCAATTGCCAGTTTTCAAAGTTGAAGAACACAAAACATTACAAATATCAGTCCCCCAAAATGACCAAAATCCAAAATTAAACCACAAAAAAGCCACAAATTTAAAAACCTCCATAATTAAACAACCAACATTAAACCACCAAAATTTTACTACGTAAATTAAACCATCAGAATTAAACTATATACCAACATTAAACCACCGAAATTAAGCCGCCAAAATTAAACCACCAACAGTTAGCCACCACAATCAAACTCCGATAAATAACCGCCATAGTTAAACAACGAAAACTAACCACCAAAATTAAACCTCTCAAATTAAACCATCAAAATTAAGCAACATTAAACCACCAAAATTAAACCACCAAAATAAAGCGACCAAAATTAAACCGCCGAAATAGAACCATAACCAGTATTAAACCACCAAAATTGAACTTCCAAATTAAGCGACCAAAAATTAAGCGACCAAAAATTAAACTATCAAAATTAGGCGACCAAAATTAAACCACCAAAATTAAACCACCAAAATTAAACCACCAAAATTAAACCACCAAAATTAAACCACCAAAATTAAACCACAAAAATTAAACCCCTAAAAATAAACCGCCAAAATTAAACCACCAAAATTAATCTCCCGGAGCAACTTGTGGAGTGAAACCTGCTTCTTGCTAATGATGCTCTTTTTCTTGCTGTATTTCCCTTAGAAGGCACTCTACGAGTAGTTAGACATTGTATAGATAATCCGAAAGCCTGCCGGCATATCATTTGCAAAGCGACCACACTCCATGCCCCAATCCCGCCCCATCCCCGCTCTACACGAACGTGCTTTGTTGCTGAAAAAGCGCCTCGGGTATCGATCTTGCAAAAATATTGCACAAAACAAGTGCCGCATGGATGGGAAGCTTTCACGAGATTATGTGTTTAATTTTTCCATTATAAGGGATCAGTATGGTGGCAGCGTATGGGATTCGCTCTTCGTTTTGGAAAGGGAAGGGAAACCGAACCAGTGGCGGATGCAACCTCTCGCGAAGGGGGAGCGGTATCACAGGCGAACTTCCAGCGTGGTCTGGTGGAGAAGTGTGGAACCCCGTTACAGGCGGGGATCTGGGAATGAATTCCGCCAACGGACCGACAACTCTTGGGGTTTATATTGGGGACAAATTTCAGGCGTTTCCTTAAAAATTTGACAAAATTTATATTTTTGCCTCACGAGGAGGTGGCGGTAGCCCCCTCTGATCCCCCTGGATCCGCCACTCACCCAAACAGATGCGCCACAGAATGTGGCACCAGTTGTTCATTTCTTACCACGCCATCACCCGAATATTTCTCCCTCGTGAGCCTGTTCCCAAGTTTTGGAATAGAGGCGGAGGGTCGAGGAGCAGGAAAAATCTAGGGTTAAATGCATGAAGAGATTTAGCTTTTAAATCGAATAACAATAATTATTATTATTATTATTATTAATCAATCTCTACAATAAAGTAGAACGTCACAAACACGAAACAAACAGCAAATAAATTAGCAAAATATGAAAAAGAGGTCTGGCCTGCAACCAACTAAAATGGAGCCCACCTGAGAAAGAGAGAGAAGAAAAAAAAAAAAAAAAAAAAAAAAAAACTACGACAAGCACGCAAAAATCGGGGCCGAGGAGGGAAGGGCATTCCATTCGCGTACTGTACGGGGGAAAAAACTATTAAAGTGCTTATTAAATTTTAAGATGGGATATTCAATGAAGTGGCCATTATCGGTGCGGCGGCGAATTATCCTTTGGGCAAAATTAGACGGAAGAGAGGTACTAACGGTACCCTTAATTATTGATTGAAGAAACTTCAGGCGTCTGCTTGAACGTCTTTGGAAAAGAGTTTCAAGGCCTAGACGAGAAATCATTTCAGAGACTGATGAAGTCCGACCCTCGTGGCGCAGTGGTTAGCGCGTCGGACTCGTAATCTGAAGATTGCGGGTTCGAATCCCAGCTGGGACACGAGATTTGCCGTGGCACTTGTGTGTGCATCCTCCCTCGGCGAGGCACGGTAAATGAAATTTGCCATGGCACTTGTGTGTGCATCCTCCTTCGGCGAGGCATGGTGAATTCGGTCGGAAAGACAGACTTAAGTGGCCAGTCTGTTAGTCCTTCGGATGGGACTTTAAGAAGGAGGTCCCGTGTGTAGCATCACACTGCGCACGTTAAAGAACACCTAGCTCCAGGTCCAAGACAGAGGCCTGGCAGGTTACATGAACACAGAAGCCACTTGGTATCACCCGCCGATACTCGACGTCGGTTCCTGCGGGTTGGCTGTGCCATAATACCGGCAGTATCGGCAGTTGTGACTGAGGTCTTGGGATCTGGAGCGGTGGGTGCTGTTGCGATTGCCCTCGGGAGTATGCCGGTACCTCGCCGGGACCCTTGATTGGGTGACTGGAGCGGTGGGTGCTGGAGCAGCTACTCTCAGGTGACATTTGCCAGTACCTCGCCGGGACCATGGCTGACGACACAACAAAAACATAAACGGTCGGACCACCAGCCTAAGGCTATCTGTCCATAAGACCCAAAGAAGAAGAAGAAGAAGAAGAAGAAGTCCGGCTGTAGTCAGCACAAATGAATCTTACGGCGCTTCTCTGGAGCCTCTCAAGCATGCAGATGTGGGAGGAGAGAAATGGGTCCCAAACTTCACATGCGTATTCCAAAATTGGTAAGACAAGGCTGGAATATGCTTTAAGCTTGGCTGGTGTCTGAGTAGGCCTGATGTTACGCATTAACATACCCAGTACTTTTTTTGCTTTGGACAATATATAATTGATGTGGGGACCCCAAGAGAGATCATCTGAGAGATAGACACCTAGATATTTGAATACAGAAACTTTAGTTACAGTCTGACCACCAATGGAATAGGAGAACGATGGGGCTGAGTGACCTTGCCTTTGGAACAGCATCCAATTACATTTTGCAGTGTTAATTACCAAACCCCAGGTACTTGCCCACAAATGGAGTGCATCAAGGTTGGACTGCAACGTCGAAACGTGGGGAGGGCCGTAAATGACCAAGTCATCAGCAAACAATCTGGATTTGCAATTTAACACCATGGGGAGATCGTTTACATAAGTAATGAATAAAAGAGGACCCAAGACACTTCCTTGTGGAACTCCACAGGTGACAGAGAGTCTGGATGAGAATTCCCCCTCCACAGAAACACGGAAAAAACGACCAGACAAGAAGTGCTGTACCAGGACAATCAATGGAGCAGGAAACTTCAGCAATGAGAGCTTGTGCAACAACAAGTTATGAGGAATTAAGTCAAAGTCAAAGTCAGTTGCTTCCGAAGATCCTGGGATTCACTCCAACCAAGATGGTCATCCACGCCGGGACAAACAACTGGGGACAGTACTACAGTGAAGCGCAAATTTCTGAACTGGTAAAAATATGCATTGGCAGAGCAAAATCTCTGTTCCCAAATTGTAGCATTATTTTCTCTGGTGTCATTGTTCGTCGAGATACAGAACCACAAGAAATATCCTATTTAAATAACGAAATTTCTGCAGCTTGTAACAGTCTTTCATCATCATCATCATCATCATCGTGGAGTCATATGGACTGATAGCCATTCGGCTGGTGGTCCGACCATTTACCTTGTTGCACACACCATGGGCTCGCAAGGAGAACTATGCCCCATAATCGTAGCCCATTTCTGCTCTGCATTCAACTGAAACGACTCGGACCAGTTTTACGGCGTATACACGCCAACCCGCAGGGTTCCCGGAGAGAGTCATGCTCTGCAGAGCAGTGATGTGTGACTTGTAAGATGTGGCTTCTCTGTTGTATAACCTGCCAAGCCACTATCTTGGACTTGGAGCTAGGTGTTCTTTAACGTGCACAGGGTGATGCTGCACACGGGACCTCCTGCTTAACGTCTCATCCGAAGGAGACGAGGGACTTGGCCACTAAGCCCCCTTCCAGCAGCACAAACTGGGGTACAAGGGTGGTCTCCCATCCAAGCATCATCCAGGCCCAACGTTGCTTAACTTCGGTGTTCTGATGGGAACCGGTGCAAGCCACGAGGTATGCGCTGCTGGCGCATTTTGCGCTGCTGACGCAATTTTGTGATTCAAACCTGATGTTAAAATCAACCTGTCTTGCCAATGATGGCATCCATCTAAATCGTTTGGGTAGTTTTATGTTTGCTGGATTTGTAATGTCTGTGCTCCAAAGTGACGCCTGACTAGATGAATGTTGTATTTTTGTAAGGATTGCTAACTGCACAAATGCATCTGAGCTCAA
>JASGXE010014856.1:0-11134 GCA_030068105.1 Sinentomon sp. SZTP_YWyxl
GAAACTGATATCTTGCTGTGAACTGAAGTGAAACTGTGAACTGAAGTGAAACTGATATCTTGCTGTGAACTGAAGTGAAACTGTGAACTGAAGTGAAAATGATATCTTGCTGTGAACTGAAGTGAAACTGATATCTTGCTGTGAACTGAAGTGAAACTGTGAACTGAAGTGAAACTGATATCTTGCTGTGAACTGAAGTGAAACTGTGAACTGAAATGAGACTGTGAATTGAAGTGAAATTGATAATGTTACTGTGAACTGAAGTGAAACTGTAAACTGTTTTCACGTTTACGAGTGATTATTTTTATGGGATGCATGCTCTCGGCCTGATTGGATGTGTGCTGAGTTGCCTTTTGCAGTTTCCGTCGCCTTCAACCATTTTCTTGTTTGAACCTGTTCATGATGCAGGTGCCTTATTTTTGTCGATGTTCTCACACGTGAAGCCTTAATTTTTCGACCAATCGGGCGGATGCGGAGCGGTCAGTGGGTTACCGTCTCCCACTTCCCAGGGAGCACGTTTTCGACTTGAGGATTTTTTTTTTGTGGGTTTCTGCAGCCAGTCAAAAGTTTTCTGCAAAAACTTTTTGCAGAATTTTTTTTGCAATATGCGATTTTGTAACATTATTTTTAGATATCTTATCTGAACGCATTCAGAAGGAGGTGCATGACTCCCTCCGGACTGACACACAGTCCGAACGTGCTCATATCTGTTTTCCAGGATGGTTTCATTGTCTGATCAACCACAGCAACAAAGTGCACAGCGGCAATTGAATTTATGTACTCAAAGTGTAAAATTATGACCATTCATTTTTTGGCAAAAACTCCATGCTGCAGAAATTGAAGATCCTCTGTTATAACCAAGTTAAAAAAAAATCTGACAACTCTGGAACGCTTTGTTGAAATCTGTTGCTTGTATTTCTGCCGACTGCATAAGAATAAAAAGAAAGAAAAAAAGTGTCGGCAGCAGTTTAATGGGACGAACACATGTATGGGTACATTAATTCTGTCACCACAATACGACACCCTCTTTATACAGAAAAAATCGTAAAAAGTAGTGAATTTCCACTTACTGTGCAAGGAACAAAGTAATGCGCTCTATGCAGGACAGTTTGAAAGGCAAATGGCTGTTCAGCTGACGAACCATCTCACGAGGTCGACCTTATGTCTTCATGGGATGCAATGCAACGCTTGTGCGATTGATTCACTTGTACCTGTTGGTTGTAGAACTGGGTGTTAATTATTGTTGCTTTGTATTGTATTTTATGTGTCTGCCAATGGGATTTGATTTGACGATTACATTTAGCTTTTCTTCTTTACGGTCAAGATTGACGACATTGCAGAATGATATGATGTGCTAGCGTACATTTTTGATTCTTTTGGCAAAGATGTTTGGTGTGGGTAAAACAAATACTGGTCACAAGAAATAGGCACATTTTGTCAGACTTCCACATTTTATGTAATTCACCTCCCTAGTTGACAAAATAACACAAATAGGGCTCTAACCGTTTGTAAATGTTGAAAGATGCGATGTTTCGCCCCCGCGAACTTGGGGAAAGTCCCACGTTCGTGGGGGCGAAACTTCGCATCTTTCAACATTTACAAACGGTAGATTAAGCACAAGATCAAATGAAATAGACCGCTGGACGCTGGCATTGGACCAGACTGAGGATGTGCCAGCTCTCTTGCTTGCGTGTAGGCCTGGGTTTGATGAAGTGGGTGGTGTGTGGGGTTGTTGGGTTTTGGGTGTACTCTCCGACCTTACATCTTTCCTTGGATGCTGATAGGCATTCTCCATGGGGCTGGACATGGACTTTCACAACACCACCTAAAAGGCTATTCCTCTGTTCGTGAAAATCCATGGTGTTGTGCTCAATGCCACAGAATCATCCCGGCACGTTTCCCTCCCCTGTCACTCCCCATCATTCACCTCCGGTATTTCAGGTAACCGTATAAATCCCCTGATGCAAGTTATCGAACGACCTGCCATCGCAAGACCCACAGAAATAAGATCCGCCGACGGTTTTTGCAAAAATATTGACAATTTTGCAAAATATTTTTATGCTTTTCTATTTTCCAGACTGAATATGCCAACCCATCATCCTTCCACAGTGATAACAGAGCATACGCTGGCTTCACTCGAGGTCAAGGAGGGAAGGATGAGCAAGTCAAGCTGTTCGAAAGACTTGACATGTACCGTGGTAACTGTCGCCTCTCGCGCTGCAACATCTGTCAGAAGGAGGTGACCAACACGACGGAGCACGCCCGTGTACATTTTCCTGGACGTTTTTGGTGTCCAGTGTCCAACTGCGGCAAGGTGTACAACAGGAAGAGTCATCTGAAACGCCATGTGCAGACTGTGCATTCGTTGGACAGTTGGCCCTGATTGTGGTTGCGGCCAATTTTTGTTTCATTGGACAGTTTGGCAGAAAGCTTAGTGGCGCTGATTAAAGATTATTGGACAGAGACCAGTTTGGTGAAATGAACTGAACCATAGAATCATGTGAATCGCGACTGACGACGTTGTCAAATTTCCATTTGAATCTGGTGTAAATTGCCATCCACACAAACTGGTGGTCGTCTGGTGGCAATTGCCACCCACACAAACTGGTGGTGATTGCCATCCACACAAAGTGGTGTAATCTCGTGGGCAATTGCCGTCCACACGAGCTGGTGGTAATTTGGTGGCAATTGCCATGCACACAACTGACATAATCTGGTGGCAATTGACATCTGCACAAACTGGTGGTGATTTGGTGGTAATTTTCCACTCGGATTTTTGTTGGCAGATATCAGTGTATCAATCCTCAGTGAGACCATTCCCACTGAGAAAACTGCAACAAATCAGCAATTGAGATTCTGTGCACATTTGCCACAATATAACTCTGGTGAAGATTTTCATGAGTTGGCGTGGATGGTAACCACAATTATGAATTAAGATTGCATGTTTGCGTTAATTGCCTCTTTATTGTCTAACTGTCTCACTTAGGGTGTTCTGTGCGTTCTTTCAGATAGGAATACAGAATTAAACCTGCTTTTGGTTTCCATTTGATATAAAACAAACCTTGTTTATGATGTCTTATTGATTTTCAGGTGTGATTAGCTACACTGTGTTTACCTGTTGGAATTAGTGACTTCTCTTTATAAAATTAAATTATCTGCACGAAAAAAAGGCAACATCTTTCTCCCGTCCTCAAAGCAGCAGACAGTGAAGCCAGAAAAAATTGACACCTAATCAGACGTTATGGCAAACAGACACCAGGAAAGCGGACACCTTACAAAGTGGCACTTTTGCCATAGCGGACACTCCCTGCTATCTTCTGACACACACCGGCCACTTTCCTCCTTTTACACTTCTTAACATATGCATGTTCGATCTTTCGTCTGTTTTGATTCCTTATCGCTTCTTTTTACACGAAAACTCCGATTTTTGGCATAATTTCAGGTGCGGGCACTGACCTCTATTCGACGAGTGATGACCTGGAGGCAGGAGCATCGTACTCGCCCCTCACTCGTCGAAAGATGTTCGAAAGGACCGATCGATTCGATCGGTACGGTCGCATCCTCATCTGCAACATATGCGGCAAGGAAGTCTCTTCACCGAACGCAACCCACCATGCCTACACCCACTACCCTGGTCGATTCGCATGCCCCGTGGAGGGGTGCGGCAAAGTCTACAGTCGAAAGAATCACCTGAACAGCCACGTGCGACAAGCACACGGCATGAGAATGGGGAAACATGCCATGTTTTGAACCCGTGAACCCAGACTGTGCTTTGAACTCTCTTGACATAATATCTGTACCGTTTATCACTTTGAGACTAGTGAGATGCACAAGTTATGCCCGCCAATGGGAAGGAAATGCATTTTCGTGCTTTTTTTTCAGAAGTGTGGGGTCCATGCACCCTTTGGTGGCCGTTGCCCAAAGTCGGGCCAATTAACATGGCGCATGAGAAAAATAAAGAAAAAGGTCAACAGCTGGTTCATGATTGACAGTCCCATTGTTCTTTTTGATCGGTCAACTTTCGACAGGGACTGACAACTTGATCAAGCGGTCTGCATTGCTCATTGTCACCTTTGGAGATCCCTGCCTTGCGACCTGCTTCCAGATTGTGGATATAAAAATGCAGTCTCGCGCCACATGCTTTTTGGCAGGACTTTAATTCGACTTCAATTAAATGTTGGCTTTTCGCAGGTGAGGAGATAAAGTCAGTCTTTTGCCTTGGCCCAACAAGAGAAACGCTTTAATTTCTGCTACGCATGATTTCTATTTTAAGTTTTAACATCAGGTGGATAAAAATGAAAACAAAAAACTCATTGGTGCATTTTCCACCTCTGAGGGGATGGACGGTAGGGCCCTATAAAGAGGCTGTGTCATGTCGTCACATTAGGGAACGAAACTGCAGAGTGCAGTTTCGTCAAAAAAAAAAAACGAAAAAAAAACTTCCTTTCGAAAGGTTTGCTTCAAATTAAGGTTTCCGTTTTTTTTTTTATTTGAATGGGTGAAATGAAAGTATCTTGAGGGCACCTTGCATATATTGTTGTAAACTCTGAGGGCGCTTGTAAACTAGCCTGTATTGTGCCTTGCAGCAAAAGCAAGGATTGCTGCTGCAATTGTGCCACGCTACAATCGTTTTTCTAGCACTACTCACTCTCGAGTCGTGTTAGGTATATGCCAGACACTTCCTATGGTTTCAAACCCTGGCTTAAATGTCACTTCCCGATCCCGCTGCAGAAAATTTCGACCGTTACAGCTATTTTTTATTTCTTTGATTTTCATCTTATATTACCGTGGCTCCACAGGTTCCTTCGACGAACAGTCTGGCCCCATCACCCGTGAAAACATGTTCGTAAAAACAGAGTTGCGCGGCCAACGAGGATATTTGTGCCGGATCTGTGGCAAACTGCTGACCACCAACGCCACCAATCATTCATATGCTCACTTCCCAGGAAACTTTCAGTGCCCTGTTGCCGGATGTGGCCAAGTTTACGGCCGCAAGAGCAATTTGGTGCGTCACGTCAGGGCCGCACATCACGGAAAGAATTTGGATCAAGTTTGAGCTTCTTATTTCGACATTTCTGATGGATGTGGAAACTCTTTGGAGGTCCTGGTATTTTTGTGAAGTGGTGGACAATTAGAGTATTCTGTTAAGTGAACGTGACTTTGAACTAATGTTCTCAGATTTTTTCATCAATATGTTCTTGTTTTGTTGCGTGAGACTGATTTGGAACAGAAATGGTCGAAATGCCAAATTCCTTCCATCGAAGCATTTTTGTCCCCTATCACATCGTTGAACAATTTGCCCTTTTCTGGACTTTTTGAAAAAAAAAGTTTGCCCACCTCAAAATCTGGAAAATGAATGTGATGCCGATAGTCCAATTGGAACAGAGTTCCTAGGCGAATCTTTTAAACTTTAAACCTGAAAAACTTAAGGCGGTAATTTCAATTGAGGATTAACCTGCAGTTGAGACTTTAGTCCTGACTTTTTCGAAAATTCGCATACAATTTTTCGGAAAAGTCGGGACTAAAGTCTCAACTGCAGGTTAATCCTCGATTGAAATTACTGCCGTTAGTTTCCAAATGGACCTTGAAAACAAAACCCTTGATTTGTATAATAAAAACCTAAAAAAAATTGTCTTCCAGTAGCATCTGAAAACCAGAACTTAGTGGATAGCTCTGACCTTTCAGGGACTCGTGTCCCAAACCCCCTGCCAGTAGCTCAATCCCTTGGAACCCTGCTGGGGGGTGCAACCCCAGACCCAGCTTTAGTGACCGACGGACGGACACGGGTGTGCTCATTTGCGTCTCTTTCTGTCACTTGAGAGAACCGTGAAAACCCTTGGGAAAACCTTCAAAATGGTTTTCCCAAGGGACCCCGTAAGAAGCGGACCAGACGAAAAACAAATTCATTTTTTCATGCTGAATTTGCCACATTTTGAGTAGCCAATATCGCCGATGTCTTGTTGGCATGAGAGATGAGATGGGGCAGACACGACACCGTGCAATTGTTTAACAACAAGCAGTGGGAGGTGAGGTTGGGTTGAAGGTTGATTTAGACCTGCCCTGTGAGGGACAAAAAGAAGACAGGCTTCACTTGGCTCTCTTAAGCTCCGCAGGTCTTCGTTTCCGACGTTTGTAGATCGGCCTTCACACATTTCCCTCATTCTCAAAGCCAACGATGACCTTAGGCACTGGACGGATCTTTGAATATTCACTGATGCAAAGTATGTTCTACAAACCTTAATTTTTGGGGATTTGATAAAATGTTGCAAGGGCAAGGTGGTGGACTGTGGACTCCATTGAGTGAAGGTTATGGCGAGGGATTCCTGAACTCGGATGATGTCATGGGGCAAGACCAGCCAACATTTTGCACAATCAGTGGGGCAGGACTGGGGAGAGATGGAGGGAAGGAAGGAGGGAGATGTCCAGTGTCATCACGGGCGATGATCACAAATCATTCGAGATATGGGACATATTTTTATCCTGCATTTTTTAACTGTCTTGTTCTGATATGAACCTCTGTATTTTTTGATTCTGTTTCACATAGGAGCTCTTTCCATCACATGTCTTGAATTTTTGATGTTCTTTTTAGCATCAACACCTGAATCTGTCTTTGAACAGCTCGATCAATATCACCTGAAGAGCGGACGTCGTTTGAGCCGTTGCCTGATATGTGGTCATGTCACTGCTTGGCATAAACAGCACTGGTTCAGGCATTTCCCTGGCAGTTTCAGGTGTCCTGTTGAGAACTGCCATCGAGTGTACGGACGAAAGAACAATCTGACCACCCACCTTCGCCATGACCACGGCCTTCAGTTGTCAAAAGAGGGGAGGTTGATTCTGGCGGAATGATTGACGCCACGCGTGAGAATGCCGGATGCTCAATGGAGCTGAGTTATTATAAAACTGTTCTCGTGTTGCAATGCGAAACGTGCAAGGCATCTCGTCAAAATTAGCAAATAAAATCAACTGAAGATGGTAAAGTTCCCAATGCATGTCTACATGTGGCATAGGCCAAGTTTGTGGGAATTTTATTGACATGATTGGTGGACGCCAACAGGGATTAAATTGAGGGGGTACGTGAGTGTGTGGAGTTCCACTAATTCTTTCTGTGGAGCACGACCAACCATCTTAAACACTAATGGTGAAGCACCTGCATATCACCACCACGTCACATTTCACAGTTTAATCCTTCGGCACCGAACTGACCGAACAGCATGTTGACAAGAGCAATATGAGGGGAGCAAGCATCAGGTTTGCAACAATCATTGGGTGGTGAGGGTGGGAGGCTTGGTCAGGTTTTAGGAAATAAAAAGAAGGGTACCACATAGCACATCCACGAGGCAGTGCTTAAATTGTAAAATAAAAACGGCCGGCTCCCAACATTTGAAAAGGGCAAGAGAAATTTGAAAAGGGCTTTTGGGCGCTTCGGTTGTCGGACATTTTATGTCATATTTCAAATTGATATGGGGTCTCCCCAAAAAATTAAAGAATACATTTTTCTTCATTCTATTCTTCCCTTCCTCTTCTGGTTTCTTACAGTATTCAAATTCCCGAAAGGTGGCGAAATGCACATGGGAGCAAGGGCTGCCACCTCTCAAAAGGAAAAGGGCAGCCGGCTCTGGGAGCCGGCGCCCCCAGGGGCGGCCGGCTCTGAGAGCCCGAGGGAGCCCGCTCAATTTAAGCCCTGCCACGAGGTTGGCATCTCCACATGCAGACATGAATTCGGAACTGAACAAGCACTCAAAGTTCGAGTTCCTGCGGAAGCGATCAGAAAAACACACAAATATTGTCCACCAAGAGTGTACAAACTAATGTCCAGCTACCGCAACGGTCCTTGGCTCGGTGATACACGGACACTCGATAAAGAGTTCGGAGTTGACAAAAGCCATGCTCACTGTGCAAAGACAGAAAATGGCTGATTTTATTCGTAATGAGCCGCATACATTCGTTCGGTTGAGCTGGTAGAGTTAACAAGGCCCCCCATTCCACAAGAAAGCAACACAACTCTGCGAAAATATATGTTCCCATTTCGGAAGTCAAGGTCTGGTCTGACACTTACGATGCATTGTTGCAATCTGGCATTTTTGTTTCGGTTGAACTTTCCAACCAGCAGCCACTTGTGGGTACAAAATTTCGGGGGCGTTTTTCGAGCCTTGCAGGCGGATATCAAGCATTAGGCTGACAACAAGCAAGAGACAGACACCAACCTGTAGGTTGAAAATAAGCAATTCGTAAGGGTAAGGGGTTTGGTTGGCTTTGATTAAGAAAAAAGGAAAGGCGAAATGTAAATAAAGTCCTGTTATATCCAAGTCATATCCTTCAAGGAGCAAATTTGACCCTTACCTCACATTTTTCAGAAGAGGCGATGCAGGCGGTTGTATTAGCACCTTGGAGGAAATTAAACTTCAACTCGAACTTCCCACAGTTATTCTTAGCGGTCGCTTAAACAGGAAAATTCGTTCCAATAGAGTGTAAGAATTAAGTCGACACACTTGGTGTCCACACGTCAGAAAAATGAATTCCAGATTTCAAGTTGGTCCATATTCTGGTGTATGGAGGTAGACACACAAGGTTCCTGAGGATTAGCATCAAAAATTTGATCCCATCTATGATAATTCAGCACACAGATATCTGAAAATCCATTAATTATGCCTGTTTTATTGTAATAAAATATTGCTCCAGGCAGTTCATTTTCCAGGCAATTTTTCAGTTCATTTTTGAGATCAGCAATAATTAATTCTTAGTTCAGAAAGAGAAGTTTTGATTTTTTACTGGTTACCCTTTGTGAAAGAGGTAATGAGGTTTCTGTATGCTGCAAATTGAGCCACAATTTTTCAGGGCTTGAGTACAGAAAAATTATTGCTTCTTCACCAACCTCAACGAAGGGATTCTTCAGATTCTTGACAGGAGATCAGAACTCTTCGTTTATTTTGGAATTTTAATATGGTAGAGCTTGTGGAAGACTCCCTGTAGTTGGCAAATGTGTTGTCTTTTTTCATGCCATCATTTAAGAAAGAAGGAAACCTTTTTGCTGTCGTTTAAGGAGGAAACCTGAGTTTCCGATGTCTTTTTGCATGATTTTTTTTTGTGTGTGTCGAAGGAATGAATGATTCGATAAATTAAAGGCTTTTTAGGCAATTTCCATTGTCTATCCCATCTTCCTTCCTGTATTCACTAACATGAAGCAAGCATCTCGCTGCTGAATACGCCTCAAAGTGTTCGAATGCAAAGAAAAGGTGCGGATCCCAAGCTGTGCTGCATAATCCAAAGAATTTATGCCATTAGATATGGTGCAACTTGTTGGTTGAAAATTCTGAATGAACATTTCCAACAAATTAATTTGCTACAAAGTAGATTACTCTATCCACTCGCTAGACAATTTATTCTGCATTGTGCTTGCAGACGAGTGCAGCTAACGAATAACGATTGGGAGGGCAGGCGCTCTCTGTGAGCGAAGCCATCCGAAAAGCAACTAAAATTGTTGCCATTTCGTTTATGGATATTGGATAGTGGGAATCGTCAGCCGCACTGTCTTCAAGCACAATGGAAAATAAATCAAATACAATAGCCCTGACTCTGTGAGTTTCCATCCTGCCAATGGTGAACGAAAGTTGAGTAGTCTTCGTGATGTTTTGTGCCGACTGCTAATGTTACATGATGATAATTTGCAACACCACTCGAATTTTCAGGAAAATTGACACAAAAAACATGACCCATTTAGAAATTGAGTACCACTCAGAGAATACTCATACAGAACATCTGGACCTGCCATGTAGGTCGCATAGAGGTCTGCAGAGATGTCAAAATTGATACAAGAATGAACTCTGGCGAAGTATCCAAGTGATGCTGATTTCCATAAAATGCGGAAAAACATGTCAACGTGTTCGCACAAACTCCGTTGAAACAGTATGTTCACTTCTACATGAGAGCCGAATTTTTCCCTTTTGCATTGATGTACAAAAGAACGAGCGATGAGTTCTCCCTTGCAGCAGGATGTGTGCAAGGCTGACAAATCGTCCAGAACTCTTTTCTCCGACTATCTGGGAAACTAGGATCTCCGACCGAACCTGCGAAACGGTGCAATCTGCGAACAATCCAAAAGGAGTTATGTTCTCGTGTCGTTCACTCGTTTCTCGTGTCGTTCACCTGCATCGGGCCGATATAACACTACAAATTTTGCCGACAAATTTCTCCTTAATTAAGCTCGATGAGTTGATAGACTCACGGTTGAAAGATCGCTGAATAATGTGGCCTCTTCTCTTCAATAAAAATTATTGTCTTTGTTGAGGGGGACCTTTACCAGGCGAGGGATCCTCCAACGTTGGTGACACGACAATTGGGGAATGGTATGACGAGATCAATTCTGTGTGTATTAAATATACACAGAATTGATCTTGCATCACCATTCCCCAATTGTCGTGACTGTATAATTTGGGTGCAGCACTGCAACAAAAATGCTGCATTTGAAAAATGTCTTACATTTCTGTCTCCTCTTCTCTTCCATCACAGTTCTGTCTCACACAACCTTGACACATTTCTGCTCCATTACCAACTTCGTAACCCGAAGTTATTTCTGCCTTTCTTTCCATTACATGCAGAACCACTTCCACAAGTGCATTTCTGCTTTCACAGTACAGAGCGACTTCACCACCTAAGTGCATTTCTGCTCTAATCTCCCATTGCAGAACTATTTCACCGCCTATGTGCATTTCTGCTCTTGTCTCCCATTGCAGAACTATTTCACCGCCTATGTGCATTTCTGCTCTTGTCTCCATTGCAGAACTATTTCACCGCCTATGTGCATTTCTGCTCTTCTCCCATTGCAGAACTATTTCACCGCCTATGTGCATTTCTGCTCTTGTCTCCCATTGCAGAACTATTTCACCGCCTATGTGCATTTCTGCTCTTGTCTCCCATTGCAGAACTATTTCACCGCCTATGTGCATTTCTGCTCTTGTCTCCCATTGCAGAACTATTTCACCGCCTATGTGCATTTTGCTCTTGTCTCCCATTGCAGAACTTTTCACCGCCTATGGCATTTCTGCTCTTGTCTCCCATTGCAGAACTATTTCACGCCTATGTGCATTTCTGCTCTTGCTTCCATTGCAAAACTAATTGGGCCGTCCCAATTTTT
>JASGXE010014857.1:0-11531 GCA_030068105.1 Sinentomon sp. SZTP_YWyxl
GTAAACTCCTTGGAATGCGCCCCAGATTGGAACACGTAGTTTTAGCAAATTTGTGGAGCTCCCTGTGCATAAGCGCAAAAAAGATTGCAAATGCTCGCAACGTGAAAGACCATGGCAAAATGTTGGGATTTGGATGTGAGACGAGTGCAAATGTGCGTTGGCGTGATAAGGAATCAATAATTTCGCGTGAAAAAATTACAGGCAACTTTGCTCGAATTTTAAGCTGGATAAACATCGTCGTAAAAAATTTCCCAACGAATGATTGCCCAAAAAGTTACCGGATTCAGCTTGCGGAAGGAGCGTCCACAACACACCGATGTTCATGAGCTCGTCAACGAACTGGGCGATGATGCTTCTGAACTGGTTAGCACCAAGTTGATTCAGGTGAATTCTGTCCTTCGCCCACCATCGACAGTCAAACCTCCAATTGGCGTCGACGAAGAGCAAACCATTCTTCTCGCAAAGGGTTTGGAGTGACCTGTTTGCCGAAAAGATGACACCTTCCGGCACATCGACACGTAGGAGAATTGCGGAGAAGCCAACTGCAGCGAACTTGGCCTTTGCGCAAACAGTCTTTCGCAGCGATTCAAGTCTTTCCAGAAGAAGAGCTGGTCGGCATCGTTGTGAGAGGTCATTTGATCCGCAGTGGAGGGTTACACTGCGAATGCCATCATGGAGACAGGAGGATCGGATGAAGAACTTCTCAATATCTGATACAGTGGCTCCTGGGAATGTCAGGATTAGACATCTGCTTAGGTCGCGTGAACCCGCCAAACCGCGGGTCAAAGAATCACCGACGATTAAGTTCTCAGCATCGATTGAACCATGGTAGATTGGGGACTTGAACGGAGAGAAGGATGTCGGAAGGACCAAGTCCAGCAGTGAAACTGGTTGCTCGAGCTGCTGACATGTGTTTGGAGCAGGGCTTGGCTGGAATGAGATTTGGATATTCTGTTCTTAGATGACCTGACGTGCACATATCTGGGTGTCGATATGTATCGCGTGATCTTGAAACACTCCCACTAGCACTGTTTAAAAAACTTATTTTTCCATTCTAATATTAGCAATATTGCATTTCTTGCACTTCATTCGCATTTCCATTCCGGACTGCCGGTTTCGTTGGTATTGTGGTTTCTGATGGGCAAATAAATGGAAATCATGAGAATAAATATGACGATTGCATCAAAATAAATTTGTGCTGGGCTGTTTTTATTCGCAGGTAGTAGAGGTTTTTACCCATAATCTTTTCTGCACCCGTAGGAATCTTCCATTAGCCTAGATGGTAATTCTTTTATTCGGCCGATTCGCGAAACGACGCTTCGTGGCAAGCCGCGGCTTCAGAACCGAAGCGCCGGTCGAAGCTTCGGCTTCGTTTGTGTTTCCGTTCGCAAAACGACACTTCGACGAAGCGGCGGCTTGCTTCAGCTCTTTTTTTCGCTGAAATCGAAGCCTGGTCGGCAGCAGGCTTGAGCCGCGGCTTCGAAGCCAGAAGTGGCATTTTTGATCATTGCTATGTCTGAAATGGAAGCGTTGGAGGTTTCGCCCTTCTGGCCAACGTGGAGGAGCTGCCAATTGCTCGTCCTGTGGGTGAATGACGAAACCCTTATTTGGTGTGGAAGAGAAAAAGGGAGAACGTGCTCGATTCCTGCAGAGTTGCAGGTGTGTTGAATAAGTTCCTGCCCTTGCATATACATTCTTAATGTTCAGACGTTTTTATCCCGCATTGACATCATTAACGTAAGATCAATTTGCCCGGGCTTTGCGCCGTAGGTCTTCCAGATCTTTGTGTTATGGTGAACAAGTCCTCAACCTATTCAATTATTGCCCCATTTGTACATTTGTGATGATCACTTTTATGACCTTTTCAAATTTCGACAAACGTAACAACTTGCATCTGATTGATCTAGAATTCTGATCAATCAGGCAACTTCCAAAATGACCAGGCAACTTCAACCAGGCAACTTCCAAAATAAATCAGATTTGGAGTGGAGAAAAACGCCCGAGAAGACCAAAACTTTCTATGCAAAGGCAGAAACTTATATGCAGACGCTCCTCGTAGTTTAACCTGTTGCCCTGATGGTTTAACTGTAGGCCAGAGATACGAGGTGCAATAATAAAAAGCGATCTATCTATCGCTGTCGCGTCTTCACACTATTGTCCGCGGTCTGCAGTGACTCCGTATTCGGCTCTCTATTTTACACACAACACTATACATGTTTCACACTGGACTGCGATATAGGCAATTTAAGATCGGCAATTTTTCTCCCAAGTCCAGCACATTTTCACAGGAAACCGGAGGTGCGCTGCGAGCAATAGAATGGATCTCATAGAAATGGCATTGCCAATGCCATTGCTATGGGCGAGCGGTTGCTCCTGTTATTCCCCAGAAAAGGTCGCTTAATTGAGTGGAGTCACTATTGGTTGCTTGATTGAGTGGAGTTTGACCAAACAACAGATTGCTGACCAAACAACATGGAGGGAGTAAGTGTGCACAGGCAAGTCACAAGTCATGTCATCTGTAATTTTTCTCTCATCATGATGACAGGCTGCATGGCTGCAGTCATTTGATTTGATTTGACAACTGCATGACTGCAGCTTCTCTCACATTTTACAGATAAAGAAGGAATATTAAATGCAAAATAGTTCAAATTAATTGCACCGGCGCAGTGTTCTTTTTTTGTTCGAATGTCGAAATTCGTTCCTAATTTTACGTGTCTCAGATGATGAGTGATAAGATGGAAACCCCGCGGTAACTTGCATTCTTTCTCTGGAAAAGGTCTTTCTGAAGGGTCACATCAGCCGTCTCCTATCTTGCAGAAATGCTGCGAAAATCTGGTGACGTCATATTCTGTCTTGGCCAATGAAGAATCTTGAAACAAACCGTCTTGGCTTGCATCCGACCGAATTCCCGGATTCGTGAAGTGGCGGTGAAGCCACGTTTTGCGAATCGAATGGAGCCGCGGCTTCGATCGTCACTTCACGAAGCTCCGGCTTGGCCGTGAAGCCCCGGCTTCAGACACCTGATCGAAGCGCCGTTTTGCGAATCGGCCGATTATCTTTCATCACGCTTTGAACTTTTAGGGATACAATACGAGTACATGTATAAATGGAAGGAAATTGCGTGCACGCAAGTTGCTTTGTCATGTATCAATGGTGGCATCGTCGGACTGGGCCCAACATCAATTTGACACTTGTTTTCGATTTTCAAAAATCGCACACTCCGTAAGCGCCGAGAATGAACAGATGCACAGGATTTTTGCACTGTATATTATGCTTCGAAATTGCGGCCGTGGCTTGGTTGACGACTCGTATGCCTTTTCCCACACAGCTGTGGTGGAATTGTAGATTCCAAAAGCTTGGCCTTGCTGTTGTGGGCGCAGATTCCTTCCTTCGAGCCAGGCGTGAAATTTTTGGGCTTTGGATTTGCCAATTTCGTTGCGGACGCTGAATCCGTGGGGCCAGCATTTGAGGGGTGATACAAGTTTGCGAGAAGCTTATGAGACTTCTTTTACGGGCAAGATGTTGTGGTGTATTCAGTTCTCAGTTCGTTCCCTGGGATGACAACAGCAATTCTCCTCCAAAAACAGACATTCCAACTATAGGAGATTGTAGCTGAAGATTTCTTGTCGACTTATCGACAATTCGAGTGCCAAATTTCGTATATTTTTCCACTCGTATTACCTGCTGCAAAATGGCCTTTGCATGTAAAGTAGTGGTGGAATTAATGTACTTATACATGGATTTTTTTCCCATTTAACTGTTGCTTTCGAAACATTTTTTCTTTCTTTTTACTCTTATGCGGGCGGTAGAAATTACGAAAAGCGCCAGATTTCAACAAAGCTTTCTGGAGCTTTCGGATTTTGACCACGGTTAAAAAAAGAGGATCTTCAATTTCGGCAGCATGGAGGTTTTGCTAAAATCTGAACAGTCGCAATTTTTCACATGTATGAATATTCCGTCGCCACTCTACTGCCTACAAAAAATTTAAGACGGTTGAAGTTGGTAATGTTAACTTTTTCATAGTAATCAGTCACAGAGATAAGTAAAGTTGGTGTTATTTTACTCGAGGAGGATAACATCAGTGGGCATAACCTTTTAAAATAGGCCTTCTAAACACGATATCAGCATTCTTTGCAGAAAGAGTATTCCTTGTGGTACAAATCTTCAGAAACATTTACGATCTGACAGAAAAAAAATCAAACCTTTCGGAAGAATTTGCTGTTGAAGTATGAAGAAGTGATTGGTAATTTCATAGAAGAATATGAATGCAGTCTTGAGTAAGTACAAAAGTAGTTGCTTTTGCACTTTCCGGTTCTCTCCTTCAATCCCATCTTTAGCGCTCTCTCCTTTCTCCTAGCTCTCGCCCTCTCTCTTCTCTGTCTCCTCCCACCCTCTTCTCCCGCTCCTCCCTCTCCTATCTCTATCGCTCTCTCCCTCTCTCTCCCTCTCTCCATCTCTCCCTCTCTCCATCTTTCCCCCTCTCTCTCCCTCCCTCTCCCTCCCCTCCCCTATCTCTGCCTCTCTGTTTCACCCTCCCTCACTCTCACTCTTCCCCTCTCCCTCTCGCTATCGCTCTCTCTTTCTGTCTCTCTTTGCCTCCCTCTCCTCCTCTCTCTCCCCCTCCCCTTATTCCCTGAGTCCCTTCTGATCAACGTTGTCCCTGCCCCAATAGGTGGCACAGGTTTACCCCAATTTCCCAAGCATCACTGGAGACGTGCCCTGCTATCTCAGCATCATGAAATTATTCAAGCATGACGAATATAAGAAATTATTATGCGTTCCGGTGCCAAATTTTCGCAAATTTGCAAAAGGCGTATTTTAAAGTTTATGAAAAATTCTCTGTTCTCTCTCACTTCATGCGAGGCGTTTTCTTCACGAGAATTTCCGGCGCCGGAACAGCGACGCGAGAATGCAGAAGTCGTTTCACACGCTGATTCAAGTCCGTTATTTGTAGAAATATTCCCTTATTTCTTGGTAAATTCGAATGGCTGTGGCGCCTGGGTGGTTATGTGTGAGAATTAATATTCAAAGCCAGTTTCGCTTGCATTTTTCGCGGTTCACAGCTCGCAAAGAGCACTGAGCGGCGTCCCTCTTTCAAAACCTCATTTTCGCAGACATGCGTGCATAACTTTAAAGGCTTAAGGCTTAATAAAAAGGCAGGAAAGGGGAAATTCCCTGAATACGGACCAGGAATTGCGATAGACCTCTTTATGGCTTATTAAAATGATTTTCGGTTTTCACCTACGCTCTCGTATTTTCCATAATCCGATTTTCTCGAACGGCCGCCAGAGAAAGGTTTTTAATCTTTTCGGAACTGCACTTCGACGCTGAATTTGGCCAACACGCCTCGAATAGGTTTTGTAAAATATTACCCAAAAGAACAGGAACTTTCGATTTGGACCACTTCCACGGAGATTTACAATCTTAACCTGCTGTGAAACTTGATGAATATAGCGAAGTGATTTTTCAAAATGACTGCGGCTTGTGATGCGTCACACTTATGTCTACACATCATTAAGGCATTCGCATATTTCACTCACGGGCGGTCGCAGTGTGATAGGCGGATGAAATCCACCCATCTAAAATCATCAAAGAGTTTACCTTTAGCAGTTGATTACGAAATCTCCAATTTACACGAATTCAGCTCAGGGCCATAAAACCCTTCTTCAGTACGGTACGGTTGAAGAGCCGGAACATTATGCGAAGCAGTTCTTGGAATTCCCGCGTTTTGGTCCAACGGATAGCCACGGGAGCTCTGGCAAACTTAACTTCTGTGGAGTCCGAAGTCTATTCATTCCCGACTGATCGTAACAGCCCGTGAGCTGATGGTCTCATCGGCTCGAGGTCGAGATCTTCGCCTCGGGGCGTACACACCCTTTTTATGTCCCCCATTTCTAAGGCAAATATTGGTTTGCCGGCGCATGTTTCTGGCCGGTGATCGTAGGCTAGATGAGAATACAGAGAAAGGGAAAACCTCCCTCAGCATGTTTTAAACCCTGAGTTCGCAAATGCCAAAGGACAGTTAAGACACTTTGATGGTCTTCAAAGTTCTTCAAATCGAATGCGGTTTCATCTCAATGCCTCACGGAAAGTAGAAAAATTACGTTTCTGACGTTTCTGTGACATTAAGAAAGAAGATCTACAAATAGATAAGTCTTTCGTAAAACACGCTCCAAATCTCCTGCCCATTTATTGAGAGCCGCGGAAAATCATCGTGCATTCTAATAAAATAACTCCCGACATTCCCCCTTTTTTCCTTCCCTCGACATCCCTGAGAGACGAGAACCTCTGAAGCCTCTGGATAATCTACATTCAAGCTTACTGTGACTTATACTGTTGAATTCAAGTGAATATTCACTAATCACGAACAAATAATTATAAACAATAACAACAATGACACTGGGTACTCACCCTCACACACGATCAATTAGCGAGGCGATCAGAATTATTGACAAACAGTTTTGTTGAAATGGGTTGCTGCGAGAGCGACTTCATAAGCTGCTCACTGGCTGGTGGCAGAATCGGAAAAGAACGAACAATTTTCCAGACATCGAGCTCGTGCCTATTGAAGTTTATATGCTCGATAATGAAATCAGTCGTCCCCCTCCCGCCTAGTCATGAAAGGGGAGAGGCCGCACATGCAGCAGCGAACGACAGAAATTCCACCCAACTTATTTTTGCTCGTTTTCGTAATTTGTTGATTCCACGCCTGATAAGCTAATAAATCAACCGTTTTTACCTCAATGTTTTATACAATTTTACGTGGGTCAGATGAGCACGTTACAACTTGACGCAAGAGCGCAAAAGCTCTTGCAAACCCTTCATCTATCGACTCTGGTTTATTAACAATAGAAAATGGGTCACCATTATCACATCCCTCTCGAACACATGAACAACGAACAACGATGATTTGCGAATTAAACCAAAGACATCAGAAAAGAGGATAACGGAAACTAAGGTATGAAAACAAAGCTACATTGGCGACGGAACGGAGTTCGATATTGCCAGCTATAACGACGCATTTCCAATCTATATAGTGGAGAAGACATGCACTGTAGTTTACACCTGATGCTCTATATGTATAATCTGTATCAGCCAATATCTACTCAATTTTGCATAAAAACGCAAAAACTTTCCATATTCCGTTGAATGCGTTCTCCTTATTTGTGCCTACCAGATGGACTCGACACGGTTGACGCAAGATTATCTTGCAGGGCAGGCATCGCAAGTTTGCTCCAAAGAGAAATCTTTCTTGTCCCTCTTCTCAGCTCAGCAGCACGAGTGCAATGCTGTTTGTTTTCCGCGAGTTCGGAAATCCCAATTACCCCTCAATTGATGAATTGCGACAATTGATTATTTAACCAATTGCACATTCAGAGAGCATTTTCTGTTTTCTATAATAATTGGAATACGATTTGTTTGTTTGGCGCACAGAATCCCAAATGTGCCCCGAACTGATTCGTTGCATGTGCAATGAGCATTTTACAATTGCTGGAATTGCAGCGCTGTTGGTTTGTGAGGTTCACAAAATCTTAAAAACCTACCCCTAACTAATTCGTGCCGTATGTAACCCGCATTTTAATGTTTTGCACCAATTGCAGCGCCGTTTGTTTCTTAGGGGCATACAATCTCCAATGTTCCCCTAACTAATTCGTGCCGTATGCAACCCACATTTTGATGCTTTGCACCAATTGCAGCGCCGTTTGTTTGTTAGGGGCATACAATCTCCAATGTTCCCTTATAAATTCGTGCCGTATGTAACCGGCATTTTATTGCTTTGCACCAATTGCAGCGCCGTTTGTTTGGAAGGGGCATACAATCTTCAATGTTCCCCTGACCAATTCGTGCCGTATGTAACCCGCATTTCAAAACTTTGCGCCAATTGCAGCGCCGTTTGTTTCTAAGAGATGTACGGAGCTCATCAAAAGTCCTCAAGCATAGGAGCTCGGTTTTAACTCAGGCGCCATTCAAAATACATGGCATCGCGCGCTGCAAAACATCATTACACTCGTGTGAGGTGTGAAGTTGCAACTCGCGCTGTTGAAATCAGATGGCCCCTGTATTAGCCTGGCCTTCAAAATATCGCCTATGTTCGAGGACTTTTGATAAGCTCCGTAGAATCTCCAATGTTCCCCTATCTAATTCGTGACGTATGCAACCCGCATTTTAATGCTTTGCACCAATTGCAGCGCCGATTGTTTGTTAGCGGCATTATATCTCCAATGTTCTCCAAAGCAATTCATGCCGAACACAACTCACATTTTTATGCTTTGCGTCAATTGCAGCGCCGTTTATTTCTTTGGGGCATACAAATTCAGCCAGAAATGTGCCCCAAACAAATCCCTTGCATGTGCAACAGTCTAATCTGTTGTCCTTAACTTGTTCTGCAGATTTCAGCAACAGATCTCTCTTCATTTGCCAGCTCTGACAGCTGGAATTCCCCTTTTGAGTCATCCCTTCAGAAAATCAATTCTTTGAAGAAAGGGGCGACTTATGTCAGTTCCTTGAAGGAAGTCCATCAATTCCTTAGTGAAACCCAATCTCACCTCATTTTCACGCTTCATACACACAAACCTATCCAAAAATCACATACTGTCACCAAATTTAGCATTTTGTTTACTTCCGCCAGTTTATGAGCGTTGGATATTTCTATTCGGCTTTCCAAACTAAAATTATTTTTGGGCGACTACGGCGTTTGACGACCGGCCTGATTGTTATTTCCTGCAAATGGAGATTTACCGTCGATCCTTAAGGTAATTTTTTTCCAAACCACTTCCGCGGACAGGAGCGTCGCAACAGCCAATACCGTCGTCTGAATTTGTGACGTCATCAATTTTGGCATTTTGCCTGGTCATCGCTCTTTGCCATTTGGCATGTTTGCCACCGCTTCGCAACTCTTTCTAGGGTCGCAATAGGCTTAGGTTAAGTCAGGTTAGGTTAGGTCAGGTCAGATTAGGTTTGGTTAAGTTAGGTTTTGAAAATTGGATGTTAGAGTTGGCTGGAATTCCCAACAACCAATCAGAGACGCGCTTGCGGAAGTGGATTGGAAAAACAAATGTGCATCCTTGAGTTGGGATTATCATTGAGTTGGGATTATCATTGAGTTGGGATTATCCTTGAGTTGGGATTTCTCTCTCGACATTTCTCAAGTACACGTAGATCTCTGTCGAAACTTTATCTTCGTGCATTAAATCCCTTTTCTGTTGCTCTTTTTATTTCTGTGAACATTTTCGTCTTTTTGTTAATATAGGTACCGAGCGAACCAAGCTAAACGCTGGACCTGCATTGCCGCTTCTTTTTTCACGGAATTTACTCGAGCCTCTCACTGCAACAAATTTGACCGATGGAAAAGCTTACCTACAAGGTGTACTGAAGGTGTGTGTTGCACTAATCCAGAAGATGTTCAAACTGTTTGCCGTCGGCTACTATGCAATCGTGTTGGCGTTGCTGCCATTGGCGTTGGACGCCGCACTTCTGTGATTGTCTACCATAAGCAAAACCATCGCCACACGCTCCTCGTTGGAATAGCGCACCATCTCAAAATACGGCAAAAGATTTTTGGAACACCCAACAAAACAACTGCAGTCATCGAACAGCGGACCCGTTCATTCAACATTGTCATTGACCTTGTTCAGCCGACCGATAAAATTTGAGCGTCGCTGGCTATTCAGAACCTGCGGCTGTGCCCAGCGTTTCGCTCGGTATAAAACTTTGCATCGCATTTGCACTTTTTGGTTCGTATTATTATTTTTTTTATATTCCCGAATTATATGCCGGGAGGGTTTACGTGAGTTGTGTTTCCCATGAGGGTCCATTTGTGATGACTGATTCGATTGTAAAATTCTCTCCCCGTTTAGCAACAATTTATTGCTGTACAAATCCAATTATTGTTTCACAAAATGAATTGTTAAAAAATACAAATATTTCACAGATCGGGAACGAATCTCATTATCATGATAATCTTGCAATTTTTGCGAAACTACAATTAATTGACAGTGAATAAACAATTTCGATAAAATTGAATTAAATAGAATTGAATTAGTGAAAATTGCACAACAATGAGATTGAAGGGCTCGTTAAAGGCATTTTCGCTTTGTTGCGAGAACTGGTTAACGAAACATATTCGTATAGAAATTTGTTGATCAAAATTATTTGAAGTGGTGTTATTTGGAATGTTAATGTTAACTTCTGAAGATGTTTGCAAAACAGAACACGAGTTTTGGGAAATGCTTGCTTGTTGAATTTAAGCTTAGGGTGTGGCATGAGAGCGCAATACTCTCACAGTCACTTTGCACTTTGTAAAATTGTTCACTCCTTACAAATTTCTTCGTACATATTAGGAGATCATCATAAATTACTTAGGCATCATTTTGAATCAATAGTAACGAGCCTCGCAACACATCTCGACACTCCACTGTAAAGGCATGAAGTTGCATCAATTTTTGTTGAAATTAGATGGCAGCTGCCACACTCCAGACTCGAAAATTTCTCCCATGTACTAATACCAGGAGTTTTGCATAACTCTGTTTTCTCCTTTTATACAGAAAATTTCTTGATCGGCGTTTCTTGCAATAAATCCATACCTTTTGCGCTTCTAAACTGACAAAATTTGGAAAGACCCTGAAAATCCAAGTAAATCGAGTGTTTTATTTTGACATATAATTGTGGTTACGCATCCGCAGAGAGTGAGTTGAACAAAATAGGAGCACCTCAATAGCGAATACGTGTGGTGCTTACAAGGGGTACTTACAAAATTTCTTTTCGCGAGAGTTTCTTGTGAAAAATCATAGATGTTTCTCAAATCAACCGTGATTTTGATATATCATCTTTTTCAAACCTTTGGTATTCCAAGCAATCCAGAAACAGCAAGCGTAGCAAAGAAGGGTGGCTTTATAATGTGGCTCCGAGTACCCTCCCCATTCTATTAGCCACCTGCATTTTGACACCAAATACAGAAAATGAAATCAAATGTCGAACGGACGTATCCTAATCTCATTTTCCAGCTTCTAAACCATTCGACGAAAAATCGGGCAATAATCATTTTTCATCGCAGGGATTTCGACAAAACTAATAAAGGAAATATTTTAATTAAGGTGATTGATAGGATCCCGTCCAATTCCCTTTCTAAGGATTATCCTAATTTATTGGAAATGCGCTGATCTTTAATCCCTTTGCGGCTCTTTTTGTTCTATACGCGCCTTCCATGCTGAGAAATTCATGCTGTGTATTCTCCTAAGCATGCTTGTGAAGGAAAAAGGAATTTCGCTGGCTACGCGCATTCAATGAATTCGTTCGACGTAGATATTAAAGTCCCGTAAAAATAATTAAACTCTTCAATGAACTCGTCCACTCCTCACAAAATTGAACTCTTCGCGGCATAGTACAGACAAAGACAAGTTGGGCTTCAGAATCCAACGACAAAAACGATCATACGTACAAGCCCCCCACTTCACCGGTGCCTGCAAAATTCACGAAACATGCCTTGTCCGAAATACAGGCCACAAAGCCGTTGTGAAATGAAACCAGCATTC
>JASGXE010014858.1:0-12214 GCA_030068105.1 Sinentomon sp. SZTP_YWyxl
ACTTCTTTGGGTTCTTTTTTTTTTTTTTTGTTCTTTTGGTTTTTATTTGTGTGCCGTACTTAGTTATTTCAACCACATTCACTGTCTTTACTCTTTCACACAGCTCCCGGTTGCAAGCCAATGTATCGATGTGAACTGTGTCCGGCCTCTTGCGGAAGAAAAACTGATCTGCGGATTCACGTTCAGAAGCTGCACATGAATGCTGAACGACCACTGAAATGCAAACGCTGTGGCAAATCGTTTGCGGACCGCTACACTTTCAGGGTCAGTTGTTTCTTCCTACACTACGCACAATTCATGTTTCTGTTTCTTTCTCGTAATTGGTACATTTTTACAGGATTGCTCCTTCTGAATCTTCCATTGACCAGTTCTTTTGGATGGGTTAGGTCCCCTAGTCCGATTTTTGTCTCAATATGAACCTTTAGGGTCGATATTTGGAACTGATTTTTCATCAAATCTCACGGCCTGATTTGCTGTAACCAATTGATTGATTGATTGATTTCGTATCAACTAACAACTACCATGGTTCAAAGGTCAACTCGGAAAAAAGTGATTTCTAGCTGACCTGGTTGTGACCTCATTATCTGAATCGCATTTTGACAACTCATAACACAATCGAAGTTCGAAGAACTAATTTTTTTGCATGTTTTTGTGACTGTCCTTCTGACCATGTTTCTCATCTGTTTTGAAAGGGCTCATTGCTGAAATATGTACTGGCTGGGTCACTGGTCAGATCGAGTGATGCCTAGTTCAAACAATGACAGTTCAAAAAAGTGGGAATTCGAACAAGTGGCAGTTCGAGCGAGTGGTAGTTCAAACAAGTGGTAGTTATTCGACCTTCCACTGAGCTCTGCGTCAAGCTCTTAAGCTAAAGATAAGGTCGTCATTTTCTGCGGGAGCTCTCTTTTTAAGAGCTATAATTGTGTCTCGAATTTATAGCAGGCCTATAGACCTTTTTTATGAACTATTCTTCTTCCTATCACTTGTAATTTGGGGTAAACAGCAATAGTTGGCATCTGGGCTCTTCCTTTGGGCCTGATAACTCCCCTTGGGCCTAATGCCCTGACATTCAGCCACTGGTCTTCTGTGTCTGGATGGGTCCACCATCAGCATGCCAAAATTAAACGTTCGAAAATGGTATCTTTACTGGGAACTGAGTTGGTATTTCTCAGCACTTTCCCCACAACAGAAATTTGCAAATCCCTGCTTGGAATGATGCCCTGTTTTGGCGTGAAATTCCACCAGTTATCAGTCACCTTACCTTCTTGCTCTGACCCAATATCGTCTTTGTTTATTGATATATAGGTCCACAACAAAACCCATGACGGCGAGAAGTGTTTCAAGTGCGACCTCTGTCCGTATGCTTCAACCTCTCAGAGGCACCTTGAGTCACACATGCTAATTCATACTGATCAGAAGCCATATCAGTGTCCTCAGTGTGATCAGGTATGGTATGGTCCTACTGTTCATTCTCGAGAAGATTGCTCATGTTGTGGTGGAGAGGAATTAAGTCCCTTCCAAGTCCGATTAAATAAAAGCAGCTGCTTTGTCACCAAGTCCAGGGCGCCAGATGTGGCACTCTGCTTTCCACTTATTTGGGCCAGACACAAGTGTGTGACCTGAATTCGGGAGTCCAGAGCGTCAAGTAGGATACGCTGCTCTTCCTAAACTTGTACCTACCTCTGCTGCATCCCTGGTCTCTGTTTCTGAAATGGCAGGTGGGCCAATGATGGCACTCTCTCTGGTCCTGGTGCCACTGCATAATCAGTAGAGCACGCTGAAAATGGTGATAATTTTTGGAAAATTTCGCTCAAAAGTCTAAAAATTTCGTTATTTGGCGGTGGAAATAAAAAGAACCTGTCAAAAACACATTTTCAGCTATTTTTACAATGTGTCTACTTTGAATTTCACAGGAACAATACATCAGAAAAATGATGCAAATACACTAAATAAGAGACAGAGAAAAAAGGAAAAAAAAGTTCAAATGTTTTTGTGCACTGTGCTTCCCACTTAATTAAAAAAAGGAAAGGCATGGCATTTTCGCATGGAAAGCTGAAAAGGGGAGATATTTATCGAAATCAATGAATTTTGTGAAAATTTTCATATTTCGTGGAAAATCGCCCATAATTGCTGGAATTGCCTTTTAATTGACTGAAATGACAAAGCAATCACAAAAGATGGTTGAAATAGCTGATTTCGTTTTGGTGGTGCCAATTATTTGTAACCATTTTCAATGTACTCTGTTAATCAGTGCATCTGGTTTGTGCAGTGCATCCATGTGAGTGCCTCATGAAGCTCTGGACCGAAAGACGTCAAGCAATTATATTTTTGTCGGTCCTTTCTGACCATGGGCGACAAAACCTTGCACTCATCGAAGCAACAACTAAAACATAGAGGTCCAAAAATGTTATGTTGCGACATCTCATGGAAGCATTTGGCGTGCATCTTCACTCTGGATCAATTAACTCGTGATAACAAAATTACTCTGAAAGGCATGGTTGATCAAATTTTCCATATATCATATCTTCGTTTCGCTCTGTCGCCCTCACATCATCTGCCTCCACATGACAGGGAGGCTGACGGCAGTTGCAATGCGATCCCGCGATTCCTGGGAGCGAATCGACCACAAAACATGGACCGTCCCTCAGACGAAATAATTCTCGTAAACCGGTACAAGATGGTGCCAAAAAGTCGTGTGGAGAAAAACCGGTTTTCAGCATGAAACTCGTGAGCGGTCCTCAGTCCAGCCGAGATGGCAGACGCCGTTCTGATTACACAGGTGCATGTCCGTCAAACATTGAAATAAGGAACAGAATGACAATTTGGTTTTGCGGTTGTCTCCTCTGTTGGGCAGAGAGATCATAACCGTGGCACGCTAACTCCGACTTGCGAGTTAAACTGCCGGATTTATCTACCAACTCGGGAGTTAACGTCACCACCATCATGATCTCTCTGCTGCAGGAGTCAACAGTGCGACACTTTCCATGTAGGAAGTCAGTGCCATATTTCCTCTTGGGTTACCGATCTTTTAACCAAAGGCCTTTCACGTTAATAATCCTTTTCCAGTGCTTCCGCCAAAGACAGCTCCTCAAACGTCACATCAACTTCTACCACCTTCCAAACTTCATTCCACCGTTGCCGAAAGAGAAGACGCACCGCTGCCCCGAGTGCGGACGGGACTTCAGGCACAAGGGCAACCTCATACGGCACTTGGCCGTCCACGATCCGGGTGCTGCTAACCAGGAGAAGGCTCTCGCTCTCCGTATGGGACGACAGAAGAAAGTTCAGGTTGGTACCTCACCAGGTTCAGGTCAAGATACTTATAAGATGACAGGTAAAGCCACAAGCGCCGAAAAAGATGCAGTGCGAACATGCAGGTGCAAAACAACATATCTCCAAGATGTGACGTCACATATTCTACTCACTCAACAAGGAAGACTGTGGAGATGACTTACTGCGCAGGCGGAGCCGATTCGAAAGTAGAAAACGTGACGTCAAAAATTGGGCTGGACGAAGCTTTTTGAGGATCCAGGCAAATTGAGTGTTGGACAGCGCAGTCGCTTAAAGGCCTACCTTTGGGCGGGGCATAGCTCTTCGAAAAAAGCGACAAATCGAGCATTGGACATCACAGTGGCTCCACCTGTAGTTTTTAGACATACCTTGGTTCAGGTGCTTACACCATCTGGTGTGAGGCACTTTTTTCATGCAAGAATTTCACCCAAGCCTTCGCCCGCTCACCCATCGGTGATGAGTGGGCGAATGCTCAGGCAGGTGCCATGCGTCGATATCTCAGTACATCCCACCTCTGGTTGCATTTTAAGGGGGAGTGGGGTCAGAAAAATTAAAAATACGTGATTTTTGGGCATTTTACCTTTTGGTGTCACCAAATTGCCCATTTTATGCTGATCCCAACCAATCAATGATAAGTTACCATTGCTGTGGCTTTATTGGTTGAGGTGCTATCGACTTCCGTGCGACTCCACTTTGGGCAAGGTCTAAAGTAGCACAATCCTGGGCTCTAAATGTCTTACGAATCTCTCTAACTTTTAATCTGAAGTTGCGCATTTTATAAAATCTTCCTTGTCTCCCATCTCCTGAAACATGAGAGATAGAGCTGTGAAACTGTGATGAAACTTTGCATGACGACTCATTTCAACAAGCCCAAGAAGTGTGACAAATTTGAACCAAATCGGTCCATAAACACCGATGTTGGTATATCTGGCTGTCGGCTGCTCTGTCGCGCAGCCCCATGGCAAAAAGCTGAGGTCAACCAACCACCGGGGCAACCATGTTCTCACTTGCGCTGTGTCGTAAACTGGTATCCTCTTTCCGGCAGATATGATTATTTCCTGGCTGTTTCAACTCCACCTATTTTCAGGCTGTTCAACTCCCCCCTCCTTCTCTCTCCCTCCATCACTTACTCTTTCTTACTCTTCCGAAACAGATCATCGATGGTCATCATGTGGAGATGTTTGCCAGCGATATCTGTGATGACGATGAACTAATGGCAGTTGAGGATAATGACGGACAACAGTATGTCGTTCTGGAGGTGATCCAGATCCAGGTAAGCTGAGGGAGGGAGTGTAGACGTTTTTTGGGAACTTCTTTTGGGCAGCTGTGCCATCCGGGTGAACTTTAATTTTTTTCTGGCTGCACCCAATCTGTGAAATACGCAAAAGTCGGCAGTGGGAGTTGCATTCTTCTCTTGCATTTTTGAGCCAATCATGAGTTTTTATCTTTGTTTCATAGACACACAATCACTTGACTGACTGCACTGATGCTAAATTTCCATATCCACGTTTCCCCACGAATGTCCAAGCATTAGTGAAGTTCACCTGTTTACAGACTCTGCTGAACTCGTTGAGGAATTTATTGTCGATGGCCCCTAATGTGCCGCTGGCATTGTGTGTGTTCTTTGGAGAGTGCTTTTCTTGATTGTGAAAAGGTTCCTGTTATTTTAACTAACAACTTCCTGGGCATCGCAAACGTGCGGATTATTTCTGATGCAGGGTGTCAGCAGACCTGGAAATTGTCAGGGAATTGAATTTCGCCATTATGGAAAAGTCCGGGAATTTGTGAAAGTTCTCTGCAAAGTCAGGGGTTTTTTTTTTTTTTTGAAATTTCTCTTGAAGCAAGAAAAGTCTGTTTCTTTGGAACAGGGCTTGACTGGATTTCTTCATCTTTTTCTTTGTATATTTATGCAAGGTTAGGCCACTCTTGGGGCAGATCAAACAAAGCTAAGTTGTAGGTCTTGTTTTTCCAGGTTCTTTCAAATATTTATTCTGGCCATAAACATGTTGAGAGATAGAGGGCAATAAGAGCCCAAATGATTGGAATTTTGGAATTTATTTACGTCCAGAAAACTTGGAAAAGTCAGGGGAAATGGTCGTTGCCCGGCTGCAGACACCCTGTGATGGCGTATTCGGGGACTCCCGCATGGAAGTGTCCTCGGACCGCTGTTTTTCGTCTGTTTACACAGTCGACATCCTTATTCAATTGAGTACTTATACGCTATTGAATAATTCCAGGGCGAAGATGGCAATGAAACCATGGCTATGGTGACTGGTGGAGGTGTGACAAAACAACCGTTGACATTCACAGTGAGCGGCGACGATTCGACCGTGCTAACCACCGACTCGGTGATGACCTCCATCGCCAACGGTGTCACCGCGGAAGAGATCAGTCCCGAGTTGTTGGCGACCGACGTGACAAGCAGTATTAAACGGGCTCGGGTGAAGAGCGAGACCAAGAAAGAAGTGGAGACCTGCTTCGGTTTTGATGTAAATCTTTCTCCTTTTATTTTATCTAATCACATGATATCCATGCCCTCTTTAATCCCGCTTGAAGATGTAGATGGAGCATGCTTTAAAAATGTCAGAATTCGGAAACCTCTATTCCTCCTCAATGCCACAGCAGCGACTTGTGTTGATCAAGGTTGCTTCTCCCACCATTCTTTTCCCCTCTCTGCTTTTCCTGCCTGTCATGTGGCGGCAAGATCCAGTCGAGGGTTAAGCTTACCTCCGAGTTGTGAGGTAAATCTGGCCATTTAAAACATTGTTGAATTTCTGGTAAATCTGATCATTTGAAACAATGTTGATTTTTATTCGTAACTTGGAGGTAAGCTTAACCCACGATTGTATCTCGCTGGCGATAGGAGAGATTACAGTGTGCCAAGAATGCTAGCTGACATATAACATCATAAGACTTCTTGGAAACAGAATGAATCTTAAACGGGTATGTATGTGCCCAAGTTTTCAAATTCTCTCCATCGTTGTGGATTTCGACGGATTTCCTCGTGCATTAAGGATCCGTTTGCCCAGGTCTTGCAGTCCACTTTTATTTGGAAAGATTTCCATTTTGCGAAGAATTCTCCAGCAACGGTCCACTGTTTTATTTTGCATTGGTATTCTCTGTTATTGTTACCTGCCCAGCCTCATTCTGAATCGGCATTCAGTTCTTTTTCGGCGGAATTCTGCACACGGAGCCTCCTTACCTTTGCATCCCCAGGACGAATGGCTGTGCAACTACAGCCTGTCTTGTCTTATGCTCTCAGCACTTGAAAAAAAGATGTAGTCTCTGGGGATTGAACCCTGGTTCTTCGGATCACGAGATGGCCACTAGACCATTGTTACACATTCCTTTTGCTTTTCATTCTGCCTTCGTAGGAGGACGATGACGGCTGCATCATGGAAGACGATAATTTTGAAGACCATCTGCTCTCATCAGCCTAAGTCAAAGTCAACCTAGAAATCTAAAATCCCCATTCATTTTTGGGGACAGCTTTTGTCCAAATAGCTGTACATGATCAAGACTATTGATTGATATTTGACATTTTGATGGCTCGCTGTCTTCTTTGAAGATGATTGCCAGATTTGTATCTTGTGCGCTTTTTTACTTTTTTCTGCTTGTGATGTTGTTTTTTTTTCTGTGTAATTTAAACTCACTGTCCGACTATTTTGCAAAAAATTTATTTTCTTTTCCATGCGCTAGAGAGGGTGCATCAATGACTGGGCCCTTTTTCAAAACTGTTTGCACTGAAAGGAAATAGGTATTGCATAGAATGAAAAGATGCAGAAAGTGCCTCTCCAACTGGTCAATTTGATGGGTACTCAGAGCCCGCCATGCCTCAATCTTAGCTTGTCATAAATATTCCGGATCCCTTTTTCATAGGGGTGCCTGAGTAGTTGATCGATCAGCAATCACTCCTGCAAGGGTTTCCCATGGTGCCCTGATCTACAACTTTATTCTGAAATAAACTTTGGAAGGATAGAAGAGGTGGAAGTTATGTACTTGAAAAATTGCGACTGTTCTGATTTTGGCAAAAACTTCATGCTGCAGAAATTAAGGATCCTCATTTCTTACCGAGGTCAAAATCTGACACCTCTTGAGAGCTCTGTTGAAATCTGACGCTTTAATTTCTACCGAATGTACAGTGTTTGTAAAATGGATCGTGGCGTGGCACCAGACATAATTTAGTTAGTTCCCCATCTCTTCCTGCAAGTCTCCTGCTCTTTCCGTTGCGGTTACCCCTTGAACGGTGTTCAGCAACCTTTTGCTTCACGATGCCGCACATAGAATTATCGCATGTCGTGAAATCGGCACTAAGGAGGCCATTCCAGAGGTGCCGCAGAGCCACGACCGACCCACTGGCCCCCGGAATTGTTCGTCAAGAAAGTCGCGGAACAAGCGCAACAAGCAAAATCCAAACAGTAAGCAGCGGAAAGGGACTTTTTGGAACAGTCTGTATGTATGTCTCGATCTCGTATCCCGATCACTGTTCGCTCGGACCCTAGCTCCTCTCAACATTTATTCTGTTCAGCTAATTTTGATCGTTGCTATGGAAGAAGTCAATTTTGAGTTGTCTGTCTGCCTTTTTTCTTTTCTTTCTGCATCTCCCGTGTATCATAGCATAGCGTACGTTCCTTTCTTGTCTGCCGTTATTGGAATAGTGGATGAAAAATAAACAAATTATGGAAGATGTTGTGCTTTGTACTTCCTTCTAAACCATTACACCCTTTCCTGCTTTGGAACTGCAATGTAAGAGCATTCATAATCATAAGTTACGACAAAGAAGGTACTGTTTTAAGGTACAGTGACGGCAGAATTAATGAACTCACACATGTAAAAAAAATTGCGGTTTTCTTTGGACAAAGAACTGGCATCTTTTTAGCAAAAACTCCATGATGGAGAAATTAAAGATCATCTTTATTGATACCGATGTCAAAATTTGACACTTCTAGAAAGATGTGTTGAAATCTATGCTTTAATTTCTACCGCCTGTACAAAAGCCAAAAAAGAAGAAAAAAAAGTTTCAGAGGCAACAGTGAAATGGGAAAAACATCTGTGCATCAATTCCGCAGCTTCTTTAAATCTCCGGGAAAGAAATGTCCCCCCTTGCAGAAACTAGAAAGTTGAACTTCGAGGGTGATTGTGGGTCCTATGGAGTGAGGATTTTGTGAAATTGGACTCCATGCAGTGAGATCCTTCATTCTCTCACAAATTGACTGGTTGGGGCTATTTTTAGTTTATTATTTTGAATGGGAAGGCAGGAAGGTGCTGAAACGTCTGCCACTGCAGAATACAGTAAACAAGAAGAGGACAAAAGACTAACACGAGATCGATTTCGCTGCTAACACTTGCAGCATCATCAGTCCAACTGAATTGAATGACCGGTGAAACTGGCTGGATTGCGTCGTCTGCTAAACCTTGACTATCTGCAGCATTTGATGTCCATGAATGAGGGAGTTGGAAATCCTGTCGTTCATGGAGATATGGAATGGGTGGTAAAGATAAGCCTGCTGGAGTGAAGAGGAGGTGCCAAGACTGATGTAACCCTGTTGTCTCTCTGATATGCGGCCAAAGGCCATGAATATCAGAGAAACAACAGGGTTACATCCGTCTTGGCACCTCTTCACTCCAGCAGGCTTATCTTTTTCCACATCTCCATGAAAAACAGGATTTCCAACTCCCTCATTCATGGACATCAAATGCTGCAGATAGTCAAGGTTTAGCAGACGACGCAATCCAGCCAGTTTCACCGGTCATTCAATTCAGTTGGACTGATGATGCTGCAAGTGTTGGCAGCGAAATCGATCTCGTGTTAGTCTTTTGTCCTCTTCTTGTTTACTGTATTCTGCAGTGGCAGACGTTTCAGCACCTTCCTGCCTTCTCACAATGCCTTCTGCAGTACAAAAACCCATATTTTGAATGAAATCACTAGCTATTGTAGACTCCATTGCACTGCCGGGAGCCAATTGGGGTCCACCAAACGCCCCATCTCAAACTCCAGGAAGATATCTTGCACATTTTGGTGGCTATGCGATTTGGAAGATGCACAGTCCACACCTGTGCAAACTCAACGGCGGCAAACAGTGGTTGGTCCATGAAGTTCGTCACAGGTGCATACTATCTTAAGTTACGCCAAAATTGTAATTTTACACCGCAAGTTGAAATCCCTTGTTTAGAAAATGGTATAACCATCACATTTACGAGTATCATGGAAGTGTGGACCAAAATCTCTGGAAATATCGAAATTGACCTTGATTAAATGTCTGGTGAAGCTCTCAGAGAGCCTAACATTTGTGTAACTGATCGGACTTCCGAAAGCAAATTCCAGGAATTGAAAGTATTCGACAAGAGCAAAACCTCTATTTTGAAAACATTTTGTAATGTTTGTACCTCCAGCAGGAGTTAATATTCCCACAAACAAAACGCAGCTCGAAAAAAACCTTGCGCTTTGTGCACAAAAAAAAAGCCTGAAATATCAGGCTTTTTTCTCCAGAAAACAACGCTGGCGTCACAAAAGCAAAAGCCTTTTGCCAACCTGCCGTATGATGAAGTGCCATCCAAGTTGCGGTTCGGCTTTGGCATTTGACTTGCCGACTGTGCTTTCTCTTGTTGCGAACGGAGTCACTTGACGGCAAAAGAAATCCCTTGGCTATTGCTATTCCCCTGGCCGAAACCGGAAAACAGTGAACTGGTTTTCTCGAGTGTTGCATGAAAAACTATTTTTGAAAAACCGATTTTTTCACCACTTTTTTGAGCAATTTGCTAATCTGAAATGTTGGCAATTTTTGCGCCACAATTTCGGATCTTTTGATGGCCAATTTCTTTTTTCTGCGCTGTGAAGTGCTTGCGTACCAAATGGCAGTCAATTATTTGATATTTGCAGAATAGAATTGACTCGCTGGACGCTACTGAGATCTCTGAGCCAATTTTGAGATGTGACGTTTTGGGGTATCGCACACGCACACCCTAGTTGACAATAATTATTACTGAACCGTGAGGCAAACTGCACCCTGTTTTAGCCTGGCATTTTGGAACTCTGAAACAGAGTTGTTCAATCGTGGGACAATGCGGGTGCGATACCCTCGAAATGTCATGCTCAAATTTGTGCGGCAATCTTGATATTCTATTCTGTAACTATCAAGGTATTTTGTCAACATGTAGCATAACTTTGGAGCGATTAATGCTTTAAGTGATTCGAACGTAAACGCTGGTGCATTAAAAATGCGACATTCATGTAATGCATGAAACTGGTCTCATGTCACTTCAAACTAAAGAAGTCATATTTTGCCGTTTTCTCTGGTCTTTCGACAAACATGGTTGCGAAGTTTTTCATTTGCTTTGTTTTGGTGGCATGTAGGCGAGAGTCTGGAGATAGTGGTCGAATAAAAATGGACGATCTTTGACTGGTCCTGCCCCCTCACAGTGGTGGGGGTCAACTGGAATATCATGGTGATGCCTTGTAAACAATTACCTGGTTTGATGCCATTGTCGGAGCGGATGTCAAGATTTGCTGACAATGTATCGCAATGGCCTCAAACCAGGCAATTGTTTACAGTGTACGGTACTCTGCTTGGTGGCAGCAAGCAGAAGTTTGGTGGCAGCAAGCAAACGCGGGAGTCTGGTAAAGGTGGTCCCAGAAAACCCTTCCAGACTCTCTGCTTTATTTGTAGCCGTAGCTTCTTCTTGGGGCTGCAAGGAGGGGGTTTTTATCTGGTTCGAAAGGACCGGGTTTTCCCCCTACCTCCAGGGCGACGCTATATGAGATCGACCAACCCTGGTTCCCAGCTTCGGCTGGTACAAATAAAAAAAAAATGTTTTCCGTGATTGATAATCAGATCGTGCCCCCGGGTGATCGCATGCAGCCAAAAATTGACGCAATCCCCTGGCACCCAGAGCAAAGGAGAACAGCTTCTCAAAATGTGTGTGACCTTCTGACAGATCTTCAATGGCCCAACTTCACCGTTTTTGACCCTCTGTGCCAACCGTTCCATTGGTGAAGAAAGCCAATTGTGAACTGTTCATGTTCCCCATTGCAACTCGCCCTCAGGTTCAAATCAATGGAACCAATTCGACGGAGAGGTGTGTTGCAAAAATTCCATTTCTAGGCACACAACATTTATTCCTTTTCCGTTGTTGCATTGCGTTGGTCAGATAAGAAGAAAACGGGTTTTGTTCTGTTTTTGATTTTGACCCCTCTCGACGACGTCTTGTCCATGCAGGTTATCTTTGTCAAGTCGAGTGCCCTTTGAGTGCCTTGACTGTGGGTTCAAGAAATCACCAAATATACGAGGGACGCCCAATAAATAATGAGAATTACACCGAAATTTGCATTTCAAATGAATTTTTCCGCTTTGTCACCAAACTTTGATCCATCAAAACCTTGGTGTGGAGAAACTTCTTCTTTCCCATCTTTTCACACCTGTCAAATCGGCTGAATTGCATCTGCTTGATGCTTTTTTTGAAATGACCAAAAAATCAAAAATCTGCAGGGCATTTTTCTAAAAATCACTCAATCACCTTTAAACGAATCAAAGTGGAAAAATTCATTGCAAATTCAAATTTCGGTGCAATTCTCATTCTTTATTTGGCGCCCTTCGCACTACTGAGCTCAGGGACATACCTACATAATCAAAAAGGGAGCGTTCGAAGATTGAAAACCTCAGGCAGTTGGTTCCTGTGGGCTTGACAGTTGAAACTTGGCACACATCTCAAGCCACATCAGCTGTGTATTCGTTTTGCAGAGTGGTTGTTGCATCTCTGAGATATGACGGCAACAGCCTTTCTTAGCCAAACAAACAGTCGGTCTCTGGTCACCCTCTTCAAGTGGGTTTGGCTCTGAAAGTGGCTCTTGCAGGGAAGGATCTTCCTTTAGCCAAGTGGCTAGAAGTCACAGCGTCCCAAATCAAGTGAATTCCTGCCCGGTTTT